>OU898280.1:121110754-121263254 GCA_918026665.1 Diabrotica balteata
GTGTGCCGAACGTCAAGAAGCGCGCGCTGGCCAATCATGTGGCTGCGTCGTCGTAGCGGGGCCGGACGGCGGCTCTAGACTGAGATTCCAGATGGGAGACAAGTGGACAAGACAAGTAGTTGTTTTTGGACCACTGGAGAAAATTGTGGCACTACTGAGGGAGTAGCTGCTGCTAGTCTTCTTTTAGTTACTGAAACAGGTAATATTTCTACAGCTTTTTCTATATCTTCTTCAGAAGTTATATTTTCTTTAACATCATCTGTGTCTTCTGTGAATGCTTTTAAAAAATTACAAGATAATACCTCTTGTTCGACATCACTACTACTCTCTGTAGTCGTCGCTTTCTACACCAACTAGAGGCAAAAGAGCCATTATTCTATCAATTCTTTTTTTAGTCTAAAAAAAATTAATGTCAAATAAGCCATATCGGGCGGTGTATACTATACAATACAAACATTTTTGAATGGATTTGCTGAAAAAATATTTACATTACACCAAAAATTTGTTTATACATAAACAGTATAATGTTTCAAAAATAGGGTCCCAAAAAATTAACACTGTACGATGAAAAACAAAACTAATTTAAACACTTACCACTTGTTGGTTGGAACAACGCGCGTGCTCAGCCATTTTGTCGAGACTATCCATACCATCAGAACTAAATGCGCGAAACTAAGAATTTTCGGGCTGATTTCCACTCGGCTATTTACGGTAGTGTGTACTTAACTATACAGTGCCAAGGACTGGGTTTCAAATACTATTGATTGTCAAATAAAAAAATTGAAATATTATGTATATTATAACATACGTTGTCAAGTTAAGGGTTAAATATTGACATTTTCATGCTATATGTAAGTTTGAATATAAAAATATACTTACAGTTAACATCAAATTTTCAAATTGTATGCACTTTATGCTAACTTTTATAAAAAAAATGCAAAATTTTACATTTTTGCATTTTTCGTGCATTATATGCAAAACATGCAATTTTCATATTTGCCTAAGTCTAATTATTACTTTCAGTTAGTTGTGTACTTTATTTTTCTTACTTTACAGGCAACAATCTTTGCAGAGTAATATATAATCCACAGAGAAAGTTTTAATTTATTAAAATGACGTTATTCCTTTTATCCGCAAAACAAATGTTAGATTATATCCTTCGTCGAAACCTCTCATTTTACAAAGACGAGGCATTATTGTGAAGGTTTCAAAAGATTCAGCTCGAGTAGGATCAGCACGCAATATAACTCTGAGGCGTTGTGAAAGGGAACGGGCGTGATAAATATCAATGTATCTCGAACCATTATTAAAGACATAAATTAATTGTAGAACGTTGTAAGGGTGATGAATAGTTGTCTGTCATTATTTTCCCAGTTTAGAGATTCGTAGTCAGCGAAAATTGGACATTCAACGTCCACAGACATGCCATGAATATGTAATTTTCAATATTGTCAATTCGAGATACTGAATAATGTTTACTGGATACATACTGCACAAGCGAATATGAAGTGCATTACGGAGAGAAAACATAATAAGACGACGGCGACGGCTTTATGTAGTTACTGGGCGAATATATGAAATTTTATTTGGCTTGTATTCTTGACAAGTTAATCTGGAAGTACCAAAAGTAATATGTTGGGAGATGCCGTTTTGTAAAGCAAAAAATTAATCGAATTCCTCTAGACAGGAGCTTACAAATATATCGTTAGTGTAATTCGCATAGTGCGTAACTCCATTTTAAAAAATTTTACAGGAGAGCGGAAAAAACTAATTTAAATGATTAAAACTGTTACCAGTTCGTAACAAATTAGTTTTTTCAACTACTAGTCAACTCAGATAGAATTTAAATTATCTATTTTTGGTTTATAGATGAAATATTTTTTTCCACAAGGAATCTACGTTCCTGTAGTTGGCTGTATACCATATATTAAAAAATGTATTCAAAATCCTTTGTAAAAGGTATATTAATAAGAACCCAAACGGTCTAAGTTAAACAGACAAAATGTTTTCGGAATCCATATTCCGGCATCAGTGTCCTAGAAAATATGTAACCACTTAATTAAAAAGAACATAGGTTTAAAATTTTGACTAAGGTACAATGTGTGGTTAATACTTACTATGGTATGTTTTTTAACCAGGAGGAGTAATTAAAATTTTCCTCGCCGTAATGCTTGTTTGCAATTGGTCCAACCGCAGGCAAGTTTACTCCACTAAATTATGACATATTGACACTAATGACATTTGTGAATTTGTGAAATTTATTTATTTATTATTATTTTTCTCTACCTAATATATAAATCGCTTTCTTACTGTTTAAGTTGTTTGTAACAACTTGGACTTGGTGATATGCGAATAGTATTTAATGTGATATTTTTCTGGATGATATTTATATTAAATATAGTTTAAAGTGTTTATAAATTTATAAATGTATGTTATTTATATCTAATTATCATAAGAAAAACGACAACTATCTTTTAAATTTAGTGTATACTTGTTAAAAAGCATTTCCATTCTGTTTTCATCACAATAAAAGAACATTATTAATGTTGTGTTTTAGTTTGATTGTATGATACAGTTGGTTTTGTTCTTCCTGGTTCTAGATCATCACAAGAAAACTGCAAAATTATGCAAGAATGTAACATAATAGATTGAATTTGTTAATTATCCCACAGAAATCCAGTATTTTTTAGTAAATTTTATTTGTTGATAACAAATGGGACAAACTCACTGTCAAAATTAAATTAAAGAAATTGTAAGTACACACTTATTTATACAAAGTATCTGGTGAGAAAAAAAACTAGATTCAAGAAATTGATCATACCAAAATAATAATATGGTCTACTATTAAAAGACAAATTTCTGAGAAAAACCATACTTAGATCTGTAACATTATTGACTCTCCCGATCAAAATATTCTCTAAATTATAATTAAATACCATAGACTTAAGAGATCTATAAAACTGGATCACCCGATATTTAAATATATATACATGGGACCAAATGTGAAAAACGTCCTTTTTTATTGTAATAATTGTAATATACATTGGAAGTGAATTGAAAAAAATTATTTTATTATTCAAACATAAATAAACGAAGTTAGGTTAAAATTGACGTGTGAGGTTGTCCAATATTGATTACTCGATTACCGCAAGGTCGAGATATACAACAAAAAAAGAAGATGTATGTGGTGACTTTTCTAGTAACTTTCTTAAGTGTGAATCAGTCTTTTTGGTTTACTCCTCCTGGTTAAAAAACAGAGTATAGGAGTACATGAATGTAGCCACTAAATATATGGTTAAAAACCCGTTAACAAATAATTAATTACATTTAGTTTACAAAATTTCTTATAATGATTTAAGATGTTAAAGTTACCGTTGGATTAGATAACATGGCGACCACAGATCACCTACCTCCTAGATGTTCCACGACAATGCTTTAGTTGGATATGAAATTCAGGGCTCCATAAGATTTGTATCGGAACTAATTCACGCGGGAAATTACGCGGTAATTTCAAATTTTAATTTTGGTGGGAAAATTTAAATAAAGCTTAAAATATTTAAATATAATTTGGTATATTTGAAAAAAATGCATTTGACATTTTTAAATTCAAATATACACAACACCATTTAGGAAAAAATAAAACAAAACGTAATTTATTTATTTATTTAACAATTGTAAAACAACTTTGTAATTTAGAATAGATTAAAAATATGCTATTACCACTGAAAATTGTACAATTTTATGGACAAAGCTTACAAAAAGTCAAAAAAATAGCAATTTAAAATTTACTGAAATTACATAAGTCGTCAATATCACAAAATAAAAGATAATAAAATACACAATGTATTCCAAAATTTAAATAAAGTGCATAATAAATCCTTACGAACTAATATATTTAAGTTTCTGCATGTGATACTGAAATTATATTTATACAAATAGTTTAGTTACTTGTACATAAGACTACTCGTTAAGAAACTCTTCTACTGAATAATATGATCTTTCAGATAGATAGGACTTTGTTCATTTATGGAACTCAAGGAAAGAAGAAGTTAATTTAATAATTTATACCATGATTCCTAAGCCACTTTCTAAATCGTGTAATGTCTTTATCAGGATTTGGAAAGGCATGTCTAATTAATGACGAATTGGTACATTGTCATTGTAGGATACAACATTTATTGTGAAGAACCATATTTAACTAATTATTATTAATCTGCAAAATACTGTTTAAACACCGCCAGGAACATTTAAAACACAGATCACTGAGGTAGGGGATTTGTAATTTACAATTTAACAAAATCAAAATATAGACGCTAATATGACAATTGGCGACTGACAATTATAATTCTTAGTTGTGTTCTAAACCTAAACTGTAGAGTAAAGGTAAAGACAGAGTAAAGTGACATCTGAAGATTTGTATCGGTACTACAAATGACATTAAGTTTGGTTTGACTTGAGCTACCCACGTGAAACGTCTAGTTATTAGTGGTCTGTGATGGCGACATATGACTCCACGTTGAAGTTGCTAGTCCTGAGACGGTGTGTCTACGAAGACTGTAAGGGAGAGCGCCCACCAAAGTGGCGTGGCAGTGGCAAGTAGCAGGCGTCTAGCATAATGTAACCAATCCTAACGAATGATTAGAACAAATGACGTTACTGTCATTTTGGTGTAAACTGAATCATTCGTTTTCATTGGTTACATTATGCTAGACGCGTGCTACTTGCTACTTGCCACTGCCACGCCACTTTGGTGGGCGCTCGCCCTATGGGAGCAACTGAATGGCAATGACATTTAATTACAATGCTGTTGAGTTATGACGGAAGTTGTAACAGAGCAGTCAATTTAACTGTCTGTTTCTACTTAAGACAAAAGCCAACGTTATTTAAAATTATGAAAATAAAATAAATTAATATAACAGTATCAACCATCAATGTTGTTGTTTTAAATTTATGTATATAAGATGAGATGTGGAAAAAAAAATGTGGTTGTAGGTAGGCAACCAACTATACATGTGTGCAGTATTGTAGTGAAAAAGGTTTTAGTGTAAGGCCCTTTATGTTTCTCAAACATTTGGTACCCAAATGTATGTTTAACTTAGCCCGTTTGGGTTCTTAATATACGTTTTACAAAGGATTTTTAATAAATATTTTTTTATTTTAAACGAAATTGGAAATAGGCTCTTTGCGAACTAATATTTTTACAGCAAAATGGAAATACGCATTCCTCTGAAAAAAGTTTATTTATTTTTAATTGCAAATAAACCAGTACCATAAGGATTAAACATCAGTAATTGTAACAGAAAAATGAATGTTTAATAGTACATTACATACCGAGAGTTGTAATAAGCTTACAACTCAAGTTGTGTACTATACTTTTTCTACGATTATTTTCATTTATAAAAATAAAAAGTATAACAAGTAACTTTTATTTATTTAACAAAATTCAAGAACAATTTAAATTAAACATTTATTTTTAATCTAATATATAAAATTTCCCTGTCACAATATTAGTTACCGTACTCCTCCGAAACAGCTTCACCGATCTTTACCAAATTTTATATGCGCATTCAATAGGTCTAAGAATCGGCTACTATCTATTTTCATACCCCCAAGTGATAAGGGTTGTTCACCCTTAATTTTATTCTTTTAATTTTTCGACGAAATTTTTTATTTTTGTTTTTTTTTATAATGTTGCGCATAATAAATTTTATATGCGCATTCAATAGGTCTGAGAATCGGCTACTATCTATTTTCATACCCCCAAGTTATAAGGGTTGTTCACCCTTAATTTTATTCTTTTAATTTTTCGACGAAATTTTTTATTTTTGTTTTTTTTTATAATGTTGCATAAAAAAATACATACAACCCTAAACTTTTACTTTTTTATCATCAACCCCTATTTTTTATGGCTATTTTAGTCTAATCTAATATATAAAATTTCCCTGTAACAATGTTAGTTTCCCAAATTTTATATGCGCATTCAATGGGTCTGAGAATTGGTTACTATCTAATTTTCATACCTCTAAGTGATAAGAGTCGTTCACCCTTAATTTTTTTTTATTTTTCGACCAAATTTTTATTTTTGTTTCTTTATAATGTTGCATTAAAAAATACATACAACCCTAAACTTTTACTTTTTTATCATCAACCCCTATTTTTTACGGCTATTTTAGTAATTTAATCGTTTTTTATCTCGCTCGATAACTGATTAATTATAGTGTTTTTAACTTTACTTCGATTAAAAATCTAAAATGTTTTTTAAACAAATAAACATTTATTTTTATTATTAAAGTTTAATCCTAATATATGCTTAGTGTCACCAATCTCAGATTCTTCAAATTTGCCACACCTTTACTGGTGAGTAAAATGCCACACTATACCATAAACTAAAGCCAGTCTCCTGGTTTACTCACACGAGACTTCTCTCACTCCCTACACAGTTTTCGGCCATCCATGATTATTGTTTATGTCTCAAGTGTAGTAGTAACGTTCACAATTATCAATTTTCTATTTTTTTTTTGAACCTATTCTCTATCCTTCCATTGTTGGATATAGGTCTCCCCCAGTTCTCTCCATCTTTCCCTATCTTGAGCTGTTCTCTGCCATGTGGGACCTCCTTGTTTCCTGATTTCATCTTTCCACCTCATCTGTGGTCTGCCTCTTGATCTCTTTGCATTGTATGGACGCCACTTTCCGATGGCATTGTTCCATCGTCCGTCTTGGAGACGTTCATTGTGTCCAGCCCATTTCCATTTCAGTTTTGCTGCTTGTTCTATTGCGTCTACTGTCTTTGTTCTGGTTCTGATCCACTGGTTACGTTTTCTATCTTTAAGTGATACACCCAACATTTGTCTCTCCATCGCTCTTTGTGCCTTCCTTATCCTATCCAAATTGACCTGTGTAAATGTCCATGTCTGTGCTCCGTAGGTGAGCACCGGTATGATACAGGAGTTATATATCCTCTCCCTCCCTCCCCCCCTCTATACTTACGAAGCAAGGTATATAACTCCTGTATATAACTCCAATTTTCTATTTATTATATATCAATTATCTATGTATTGAAATTTTTGAAGAATTCGAAATCCACCTGTTGAGCTCTGTAAGGATGAACGGATCAACTTGCTGAGTTTTTTTTTGAGCTACTTTTGATAATGCCACAAATTGACTAGGTAGAAGAACATCTAAGTCTTTAAAAGTAGCCTCGATATGTCTATGTACCGAGTCGCCTTCTGTGTATGTGTGGCCAACTTATAAATATTTATGAGTGATGGTCACTCCTGAAGACATGCTCAAATGTAAGAGCGCATTTGAAAGAACTGAGTTTCTATTTTGATAGTTACACCCGTCCGAGCATATCAACACTGGTTTAAGATAGGTTTTTAAAAGTTGTGACGTATAATCCACTAAAAAAGAAGCAAAGGTTAAAACACTAAGGTTACTGTTGGTTTCGTCAAACCCAATATGCCATAACATCGTGGATTGCCAAGTTATATACTGTACAATTGTGGACAGTAAATTTTAACTTGTAATATGCTGCGCTGGCCCTAATAAATGGTATGGTTTGGACTTTCATAAGGCCACAGCAAATTGTATAACATTATCCATTCATGGCCTTCTTTTTGTCTTCAGTTTTCTTATTTTAAGCTTCTTCTTTTCGAGCTCTGTGCTTCAAATACCCTTCTTCTGTGATGTTCTTACAATTATAAGCATGGCACTTGTCACACATGTCTTTTCGTGGAATATAAATGGCAATAATCACGTTTTTTAGAGTATTACTAAACTGAGCTCTGCTTTCATGTGCAACATTGTTCTCTGTGCATTTTTTAACATAAATCTCATGAACATGAGAAGCTTCGGTAGTTTGTATGAAAAGTTTTCCAAATAAAACTGCCTATTACGCCTAGCGCGCCTTGATTGAGCAGAATTGGCCCCACTTACTTGCGAATTACTTACGTCATTTATTTTCAAGTTATTTTCAACATTAGGAGAGATGTCTTCAAATGGCTCTGGCTCATCCCTGTCATTATTTCTTTTGTTATGCTCTTTACTGGGCCAATAACGCACTTCATCTTCAGTTAGTCCTCATGTAGACAGCAACATATTCTTGCAAACGGGAATTTTTGCGTTGACAGAATTAAGAAAATAAAAAAGATATACCTTTCTTCTAGAGTTTGGTCCTTTCCTGATACGTTTCGGGTTTTTCTTTTCAACTAAAGTACGAACGTACATATTTTTACTGTCCAAAGACCAAGACCAAAATAATTCAAAAAGTTATTTTCTCTTCTCATCAGATATAGAGTAATACTTCTTGGTTAATTTATATCTTCCACAACCCTGAAGATTACAGCCAGTTCCCATTTGCCTTGCTCCACGCTTGACATCTTGGACACTTTTGTTTGTAAACTTTTTGTCTAACCTATGGAATCCGATATATTCTTTTCGTTTTTCTCGGTTATTGCGAGCTGTTAAACGTTTTTTGATTGCAGAGGCATATACAGACTTTTTTCATTCAGAACTTTTCTTTGCATTATCTATATTATTAGTATTAGTTGATGTTTGTCTAACATTTAAGTAAACGTCTGAGGTTTCAGCGAAGAGAGAATTTACATTCATTACCTCAGAATCAGCTAACCAATTGACTTCTTTTTCTAAACTAGTATTTGTGTTCATGTAAACAAACTCAGCATTCTTTATATCTTCAACGTATTGATTTAAGTTAGTACTTTCATTGCAAAGCAGTGGTACAATTCCTAAGCAGTCTGACGTCTGTTGAGAAATATTATCCTTGCTGACTTCTAATAAATCAACATCATTTGTAGTGAGATGGAGATTATTATTACCGTCTGATGAGGATTGATATTCGTCTGTCTATAGGCTGCTATTACTTTTGCGTCTGGTAGTAGCTGAGGGTTTAGGCTGATTAAGCTGATTATACGTCTGTAAACATTCCAGTATTTCATCGGAATCCTACAAATTGTCTTTATCCGAAACTGGGTTGTAATCACTTCCATTAGACACCTTTTACCACAAGATATTTTAATGTTCTATAAAGACAAAAAAGAATAATTGGATTTTTACTAATATAGGTAGAGATTAATTATGAATAATACACAATAATTATTAATTTAAAAACCAATCAATCAAACTTACTATAATAGTTCTTTACTATAGTTACTATATAATTTAGATTTTGTTTAACTGCCAATAACGTCGTCGTATGTTATAATAGTGTTTTTTGATGTTTACTCACTCGTTGAACTAAATAACATTAATACCGGCTTAACGTTCGTCTTTGATTTTTAAAAAAAGCTTTACAAACCAACACTTTTCAAACTACTACGACTCGAATATCAAATATGTTATATAGGGATTTGTAAACAGCACAACATACAAAAATATATATATCGAACTTAAAAGAGCTAGAGATACGTGAAAACTTGCATAAACATAAAAGCGTATATCAAGTTGTTGGCAATCTTACTAACGTTAAATTTACTGAAGCATAAACTAAATATTTGAGCTTATGCATAAATGAAATAAAAGTACATAAATGTACAGAATTAGCAAATATGTATAATGAAAGCATTTAGGAATAATTTCAGAATTAAATCACAATACCGTGTTTAAACAAAGTAAATATTAATATTCTCTAAAATAATACTCTGTAAGGGGTGCCAAACCATAACGCTGTAAGTGCCACCCGAGCTAAAATACCTTTTATATGATGAAACCGTTATATGTGCCAACCTTTTCTCGCACTTTTAAAGCCAAAGCTCTCAAATGCCCTTACCTTGAATACTGAAGAAAAAAGTCATAACGTCGCAAGTGCATTACCAGTTGCAACCACAGTTGCTTCAATTAGTCTACGCAAAATAGAAGAAGAAGTACTTGAGTGTATGACTGTAGCGTCAAAAACGTGTTTTAAATACGTCAAACTTGAAAGGAACTATTAGAAAAGCCAGTAAGTATAGAGGACTTAAGTATATAGATACCAAAGATAAAGAAGTAGGTGAAAAATGTGAACCAAAGGAGGTAAGTTCTGAAAATAAATATTTTTATTGTGATATTAAAGTACCATTTAAAAAACACTAATAAACGCTATATCTTAAGTTTCTGCAATATTTTTTGTTTAAAGTAGATTTTATTTATTATTATTCTAAGCAAATACAATTTATTTTTGGACATTAGGGTTAACAGTTTTTTATTAATATTTTCGTTTAAGATGTCCGGCAAATGGCAGTTCTCAGGTATGTGTATAACATTAGATTGCCGTAAAAAGCTTTTCCGTGATTTCTGGGATATGAAGAATTAACAGAAAAACAAATATATCTAAAAAAACCTTATTCGAGGCCGTTTAGTAAAAAGTAGGAGGTATGGTAGTTACAATAATGCAGCCGAAAGCAGGCGATAGCGGACATACAAATTTATGCTATTAATTTGGGGCATGTCTGAAGTTCAGGTATCTAAAATTAAGTATTAATAATATAGTATAGTATAAATCGTTATAGTATAAATAATATATTAATTTTTAATACCAGGATTCTCATCTAACCGACAAGACGAATCATCAAGCTGTGGGCTGAGTCTCAATAGATCGCAGCTTGAAAACTGCTCTACCAGGTACAACACCCTGCCAGGTACGTAAGTCGTCTACAGATAATTTCGAGTTCCAACATCGAAAAGATTAAAATAACAATGTTCGTCCGTCTAAAGATCTGGTCTACTGACAGAAATCGATCCCACTGTAAACCGATAATCTCAAAGGCTCAATCTTTTGAGCCTCTCAACTCTCGGAACTCCAAGAGATATCGTTGCCACCTTTGACTAGAAAGAATACGGCCTTAGAAGCATTTAGGCATAATCCCACGGATGGTTGCTTCGTACCATTACCCGCTCAAATAATTGCGTCAACCAAATGTCCGAACCTGTGGTTCCTCTCATACTGAGCAGGATTACTATCGCAACGACGAGTCATCAGTCTTACGACGGTCTAAACCTAGCTCACGTTCCCTGTCTATGGCAACCCAGGTCAGTTATGCCTGTGGTAACTTTTCTGACACCTCTTGCTGAAAAATGTTCAAACCAAAAGGATCGATAGGCCATGCTTTAGCAGTCCCTATACATACTGATCATCAGGATCAAGCTTTTGCTCTACGTGAGGTTTCTGTCCTCGCTAAGCTGGCCTTAGGACACCTGCGTTATTCTTTGACAGATGTAACGCCTCAGTCAAACTTCCTGCCTGATAGTGTCCTCGAATCGAATCAGGCTGGAGGTAAGTTAACGCTCGAAACGAAGCACACGAACGCTAGTCGGGTATCCGAAAGGCGAGCCTTATGGGAGTATCGGAACGTCACTCTGTGCCCTTGGCTTAAGAATACCGTGATAGTCGGTGCCACCTCGTGAGCGAATGACGCACGCGTTTCGCCTTACCGAGTAAGTAAAGAAACGATGAATTTAGTATTAAAATATCTTTTTTTTGAAGCCTTAGTTAATAAATTGTATTCTGTAAGCAGTTTAATTCACATTTTTTTAGGTTTGCAAAATTTTTGAGGTTTGCAAAAGATGTTTAGTGATACTTTTGATGTCAGTGGACGATGTATGCAGATTTTGTCCAAGAAAATTAGTTATGATAACGAAAGTATGAAGGACAAAAGCTTGATTGGAAAGAATAGATCATTGATTATTTATCGTCAATTCTAGCACAAGAAAGTCACTATGGTAAAAGTGACGCTTCAAATTGAAAATATCTCCTGACAGAGCTTAATGTACTTAATGTAGGTAGTTAAGTTACACAAAGGATTTTTGGAAAAGAACTTTTCCGATTCTAAAGAGCCATTACTAACTAGATAGTAGTCAAATGAGTTATTTTTGACAGAGTTTAATCTTTCCTTTAAGCCCCCATGAATTGACACATGCCCAGCATGTGACTCGCTTAAAGTCAAAATAAATACAGCTCTAACAAAAGAAGTAAAAACTGGTGCTAAGCAAAACTATAAATGCACCACAGGCAAGCTGACGTGGCAAGACAACAAATGTGTAAAGATTGTATAGAATCCAAAGGAAACGACTTAGATATTCGAATGGTTCAATTTTATTTCCAGCAACAGATATATCTTCCAACATTAACTCATACCTAAATGTACTACAACCGTCATCTTGCCTGTATTAATATTGGTATTTATTTAGAAAACGAAGAAATGGGTATTATGCTTGTCTGAAATGAAACTGTCGGGCAAAGGGGGCCTAAGGAGATAGTTTCTTGTCTGTACAGGTTTTTTACTAGTAGCAAAATAGGATTTACAACAAATAATCCAAAGCTAATTCTCTGGTCCGATAAATTGTGGTGGCCAAAATAAGAACCATATTTTACTTGCTTTGTATCTCATTTTAATTGCAAAAGGTTTTGTTTTTAGAAATTACTCATAAATGTTCTGTGAAAGCACATATCTTTCTTTCGTGTAATCATCATTTTGCCATTACAGAGAAAGCAAAGAAGCCGTTTATATCAAAAGACCTACTTGAAATTATTACTAATGCTGGAAAAAAATCCTTTATTACTAATGCTGAAAAAAAACAATACTTTTTTTTTCACTGGACGAATCAAGCTAAATCCATGATAAACACTAAAAACTTGCAGATATCTTCAGTTACTATAATACGACTAAGGTATGCCACTATATTTTGTCACTACCAACCTTACTTTTTTGATGTTTACAGCTCTAGAACTGTCATTTTTGCCAAATAACGTGACTGAATTTTTATGTTTTTGTATTGTTTTTGAAATATTAGTATCGTTTTATCTTTGTAGTATGTTTTAATAATTTATTAGTGGTGATTGTGAGTGAAAAAAGACTACCAGTTTTAATTTTAAAGACATTTTCAAAACATTTCGATTTTTGAGAAGAAAATCATAATGGGTAAGGCTAGAGACGTCCTTGTGTCTAAAATGGTGGAGATAAAGACACTTTTATTGAATACAAAGCTTTTTAAACGTCAGATAGCTCAACAATGGCAAGTAGCGCAAGCAACAGTGAGCAGTATCAAGAAAAAAATTGATACCAACAAACCTCTGCCTCACCAGCGTGCCCAAAAATGTGGTCGAAAGCGTGTCACTACACCCAGAGACGAAAGAAAAATAAGGGGGATATATTCGTAAACAATAGAAACAATCCAAGAAGAATCCTCACGGGACTTATTCGTGTAGCGGTATGCCAGTTTCTGACATGACAGTCCGCAGAAGGCTTACTGAGCAAGGTTTCAAATCATGACGCCCTGCCAAAAAACTAAAGTTGACCATCGCAATGATGAAAAAGAGACTGAAATGTGCCAAAGAACACCAAAATTGGACAATTAAAGATTGGAATGAGGTAAATTACGTCACTACTAAAGTTTAAATCCCTATATCTACTGTTTTTATCCTAAAACAAAAATCTTATAGTTTTTTTATTCACAGGTTTGTTTCTCCGATGAGTCTACAGTGGATATACTCATGGATAAGTCGGCCTTAGTCCGAAGGCGAGTGGGTAAAAAATATCATAAGAATTGCATAGTGGAGCGAGTAGAGCATCCTCTTAAGATTATGTTATGGTCTGTGATCAGCAGTAAGGGCACATTGAGGATCGTAACTTTATCGGAGGTAACAAAGCATACCAAGGAGGATCAAAGCTGTCATCGAAGCTAAAGAAGGTCACACAAAATATTAAAAAAAAATGTTATTTAAGGTCAAAGAAAAAAATATTTTAAAATTTTGTAAAAGAACGTGTTTATGATCTATTTTTATATTATATTCACATAATTAAAAATCCTTATCATTTTTTGAAAAATCTTTAATCATAGTCAACACATAAAAAGTGCTGAGCTTATTCACTAGTATTACCTGCCAGGCCTCTTTGTAAAAACTTTCATATAGATAAATGTGTTTCGAAGCACGGCAGTTGGGTTACAGGCTTTGGCTATGGGTGTCTGGGCGTGCACGACCACAGGATCTGAAACCAAAATGTCAGGTGTCGTGGCGATTAACGTGTTAAAAGAGGAGTACGGCAGGAATTCCCCTTATCACCCCTGCTTTTCAACGTTTACTTTGAAAGATATTTCAGAAAAGAACTTTCTGAAAAACAAGAAGGAACACTTGTAAACGGTAAAGTTTTAGTCAAGAAGATCTACAAACACTACTTGATAGTGTAATTGAGAGTTGTAGGAAAGCAGGTCTGGATCTGTACATACGGAAAACCAAAATACTCGTAATAAGTAAACAACAGCATATAAAACCGTCTATATATGTTAATAATACTTAACTTAAGCAAGTTAGTAAAATTGTTTACCTTGGTTTACCTTGAACAGCAACTATAACTCAGAAAGTCACAGCGAAATTAGATCTCGGATGGAGCAGGCTAGAGCTGCTTTTAGAAGGATGTCTAAAGTGTTATCTAACAAAGACCTAAAATTGGCATTAAGGATCCGTCTACTTCGCTGCTACGTGTTCTCGGTCTTACTTTATGGTGTCGAGTCCTGGACTGTGAATAAAATCGATGTAAATCGCCTTAAGGCTTTCGAAATGTGGTGCTATAGAAGAATTTTACAAGTTTCCTGGGTGGAAAAGTTTCGAAACTCCACAATACTAGAACGTCTCAGCAAAACTACTGAGATCATAAAAAGCATCAAGCTGAGAAAGCTGAAGTATTTCGGAAATGTAATGAGAGGCCCCAAATATAGGTTGCTACAAAATATCATGCAAGGAAAAATAGCAGACAAACGCAGTCCAGGTCGAAGAAGAACCTCATGTTTAAAGTACTTGCGAGATAGGTATGATGTTGATACAAGCATGCTATTTAGGGTGGCAGTGAATAAAATTAAGATAGCTATAATGGTAACCAACGTTCTAAAAGGAGATGGTATATGAAGAAAAAGTAGTTTTATATTCGCACACATGTCTGAATTTCATCCTTCTTCTTAACGTACCCTATCAAGTCCCCTTGACGTTGGCGATTAACATGGCGAAACTGTCTCTGTCTCGAGCTATTCTAAATAGTTGCTCAGCTTTCTTTATTCCTGTCCACTTCCTGATATTCTTTAACCAAGAGGCCTGCTTTCTACCAATTCCTCTGCGTCCTTCTATTTTACCCATCATAATAAGTTGAAGAATATTATATCGGTCTCCCCTTACTACGTGTCCAAAATAGGCCATCTTTCTACATTTGCTGTTATCAAGCAGCTCGCGAGCAGCATTTGCTCTTTCAAGGACTGCCACATTTGTTAGCATCGCCGTCCATGTAATTTTTAGTACACGTCTGTGCAGCCACATCTCAAAGGTCTCCAGACGATTAATCTTGGATATTTTTAATGTCCATCCTTCGACACCGTATAAGAGGACTGACCAAATGTAGCATTTAACCATGCGCTTTCGAAGTTGAAGTTGCAAGTTATCAGATATTACAAAGAATGCAAGTTATCATTACAGAAGAATGACCTCATTTTTAAAAATGTCGTGCGGGCGATTTCGATTCTACGTTTTATCTCTTGATCTGGATCTAGTTGTTCAGTAATATGGCAACCAAGATATTTAAAACTTGACACTCTTGTGTCATTCATGTCATCACTTAAAATAACTATATCGTCTGCATATATCAGAATGCATATTTATCAGAATTCCATTAACTTTCACGCCCCATTCCAAATTATGCAGCGTTTCTTTAAATATTCTATCTGAATATAAATTAAATATTAGTGGGGATAGTATACAACCCTGTCTGACACCTTTTTGTATTTTACATATTTCTGTTGATTTTCCGTTTATGCAAGCTGTCGCTGTTTTACGCCAGTATAAGTTTTCTATGAATCGTATGTCTTGACTATCAACTCCTTTATCTTTTAGAGTAGCTCATAAGGCTTATCATTCTATAATAGCTACAGTTTTTCGGACGTTGTTTTTTTGGTAGTGTTATGAATTCGGACTTTACCCATCTTCACGGATATCACCAGTCAAATAAACATCATTAAAAAGTTTGACCGTATGCCAATGTTCTCCTCATTTATAAGCTTTAACATATCTGTCGGTATGTTATCAGGGCCAACGGCTTTCTTGTTCTTTGCTAACTTTATAGCATGCAGTATTTCTGATTTTAGTATTTCTGGTCCTTCTCCATCAACTAAAGTCTCCGGTTCTTCGGGTCTATCATCATTATACAGTTCACTTATATAATTACACCAGGTTGTTCGAATATCATGCTTGTCTATTATTATTTTTCACGACGAATCGGTTATAGTATGTGGAGTTTTCTTATGATAAAGACCAGCCACTTCTCTAATTTTTTTAAACATATTAAACGTATCATGTTTTTCATTAAACTTTTTTAATTCCTTGCATTTATCCTCGATCCATTAATTTATTTTTTGTTTAATTAGTTTCTGTTTTTCCTTATATTCTGTCTTGTTACCTTTCAGTTTCCTTCTCTGCTCCATTAATTCCAGGATTTCATCAGTCGTCCATTGTTTTTCTTTGTACCTGTGTAACGTTGTTGAATATTTTTTTATTACTTTTAAGGTAAGATTTTTAACTGTGTTCCATATTTCTGTGTTGTTTTTATTTATTGATTTCTTTAGCTCATTGTTTAAGTCATTTTCTATTAACGTTTTGTTGGATATTGAGATATTTAATTTTGGTGTTTTGGGGCTTTCTTGGGTTTTTTTGAGCTTCACTTTGATGTCAGTTATTATAGGGTTATGGTCTGAACCGATATCTGCACCAGGATATGTCGTTACTCTGGTGACGCCATTCTTAAGTCTCTTATTTACCAGAATATAGTCTATCTGATTTCTAATCATATGTAGTGAATTATCTTTTGGTCCCCTCCATATGTATAACCTTCTTTTGTGCAATATGAACCATGTATTTGCGATTATCATGTCATGTTCTTGACAAAACTGGTATAATCTATCGCCTCTTTCATTGCTCTCCCCTAGTCCATATTCACCTACCAGGTCAGATCTTCGGCCTTAACCAATTTTTGCGTTAGAATCTCCAATAATATATGTGACTTCGTTACTTTTTAAATTTTTAAGTGTCTGTTTCAATTGGCTATAGAATGATTCGACATCATTGTCATACTTCTTTTCTGCAGTAGGGGCATATATCTGGATAACATTGACATTAAATGGTTTGCTATTTAATTGGAGTATTGCTAGTCTGTCGTTCACTGGTATAAAATTTTTCACATATTTCTTAAATTTAGACGTTATAAATAAGCGAACTCCATTCCCATGGTGTGTGTCATCTTCTGCACTTCCGGAATGGTATAGTGTGCCTTCAACTTGTTCACATATTCCCGTTACAGGCCACCGGAGCTCACTGATGCCCATTATATCAATTTTTAAACGTTTAACCTCTTGAACTAAGTTACTGAGCTTGCCTGCTGCATAGAGGCTTTTAACGTTCCAGGTACCTAATCTGATTGTACTGCTAGACATTTTTAAAGTTGTCGTACTTCTAAAATTGTAGGGATTGCGTGTGATGACGACCGGGGAGGCCCTACAGTCACAATTTCATCCATTGTGGCTTAATTGAGTCTATTTAGCTTGTGTGGTATTGTCAATTTAGATAATATATTTTAGAGTTTATTCCTTTTGACTGAGTCGTATGCCTGTTTGAAATACACAAACACGTTGTGAACATCAACATCATCTTCCCATTTACCAATGGTTCACTATAAATAAGTTGTCTTCTTTCTACTGGTTGGTTGAAGACGTCTCTAATTAGATGGTTACTGCCGGGACCTATTATACGGTGTTGATCATTATTTGCACTTAGGCTCTTATAGTTTATTTTTATGAACGAGAGAGTAATTAGCATAATTTAAACTGGTACCTCCGACCACTCCATGGGCATGCTCAAGATTAATTGAAAAATTACTTTGAATAATTGTAAAAAATAAATGAATTATTTCAGTGTTATAAATTGTTATGTGTATGTAAACAAAAGTGACCTCTTTTATCACACACTATATTAGAACTGACTGGCCTACATTAAAAAGGGTTTTAAAAAATTCACATTTTTTTAAATTTTTAAAAATTACAAAAGAGAAAAAGAGTTTTTAAAACCGTCTAGGCTTTGTTAAATAGATGAATAAAAATATTAATATAAAACTTACAACTACTTGTTACAAATCCAAATCAGATTCAGAAGATGAACTTTCAGAACCAAGATTTATAATAACTGGCTCGATCATTTTATCAGTAATATTGTCCAGCTTCCACATTTTTTCCTCTTCTTTAATAGTGTGATTTACTACCTTTTCCCAGTTTTCAGGTTTTACATTATTTACGGCCTCCAAAAACAACTGTTTAACATCATGAATTTTAAAAGTGGTATTTTTTCTTGAAACTTCACTCTTTACCTGTACCCATACCAGTTCAATCGGTTTTAATTCACAATGATATGGTGGGGATCTAAGTACTGTCATTCCACGATTTTTGGCAATTTCATCAATTTCATATTTTTTAAATTTTTCTTTATGAAGGGCACACAACGAATAAAGTTCCTTTCTTATAGATCCGGGATGGTACGTAATATTTTTTGAACTCAGCCAATTCTGCAAGTCTTTTTTCAACCACTTGGTTGTGGGCAGTCCTTCTATAAGTCTGGAGTGATAACTTGCATTATCCATTACTATTACACAGTTCTTAGGAAAAAGATCTATCATTTGTTCGAACCATTCTTCAAAGACATCAGCGTTCATGTCTTCATGGTAGTCATCGGTACGAGTTGATTCAAAAGTTAATAAACCACCTTCAACAAAACCGTCTGAACTGCCAATGTGTACTATTATCAGCCTGCGTCCCTTTCCTGATGGTGGGTTTAAACCAGTAGATAAGTTATTTACAAAAGCGTGCTTTTGACTTGTAACAGTTTCATCCTGACAAAATTTATTTGGTGTATGACCCTCGTTGATCCATGTTTCATCAAGATAAAATATTTTTCTTTTTTGGTTTCTCATTTCTTTTATGGTTCTTAGAAAATGTCTTCTCCATATGACAATATCGCTTCTTTCTAATAAAATAGACTTTATGGGATTCTTTTTCCAGCGAAAGCCTATTTCTTTTAAAAGTTTCCATAACGTACTTCGACTCATTTCTGGGTAATCCTTATCATCTCGAACTGAGACAAGAACTTTATCCAATGTTGGAAATTCTTGTCTAAAGAAGAATTCATGCACTTTCCGTCGAAGTCCTTCTTTAAAATGATATTCTATTTAAAATTTTGGTTTCCCTGGAGCATTACGTAGCATTTTAAAACTACCACATTTCTCTTCTTTAATAACTCTGTAAATCTTAGATTTCCCAACACCAAGTGTACTGCTAACTAACTCAACGGTCTTATCAACACTTTCACATAAACGTTTGTCTGTAAATGATTTAAAACAATTAAATCTTAATGTTTTTTCATTAACTGTTAAAGGACCAATTTTTCGGCGTTTACACGGCACTTCCAAATTTTCCATAACACTAGTATACACAATAAACTGCACCTTGCAACTGAAGTACCTACTTTTAGTGAACTGTTAAGAATTTTGAATACGCCACTTGGACCTTCCTACAAAATGGAAAAACCCACTATCACATGTTCTGTGAAATAAGTATAGAAGGTAATTATCTAGTCAATTACTGTCGTAGATTCCTTGAATTAAAGAATTAAATGTTTGATTGTTGAAACCCTTACTTCGTGGAATGCACTCATTTCAGATAAAATAAAACGTTTTATTTTATCTAAAGAATTAAACTTTATTTTGCAAATAGGTAGGTACTTATTAAACTTTTATTGGTTATATATAACCAATAAAATAAACATCTTACATTTCTTGCAAATTGATTAGTACCTGTTAAACTCCATCACTCCGACACTGGCAACCTTATTTAGGGATTAGTAACCCTCACAACTATTGTATTCTATTCTGCTCCAACCTTTATACCTGGTGGTCATACTCAATTTAAAACTGTTTTCCTATATACTTTTGTAAACTTGTTGACAAATATCTGTTTTTCATTGAGTCACCCGTATCAACAGTTTAGGGATTTGCATACATAATTTATTGTTTTATTACTCTCTCATACATAAAAATATACTATAATCATCGATGATTTAAAAATTTTGTTCTGTTATTTTCTTGTACACCTTTTTAGTTTTTTTTGCAGCATGATTAAATTTAATATAAAAAAAATAATTCCATAAAGCAGTCGTCAAAAATTAATCATATTCTAAACAATTTAAACATATTTAATTAACTCTAGTATAGAAAACACGTAAAGTATATATTTGTACGAGTATTAAATATTTCAAACTAAATCTTAACTTTACCAACTTTGGAAAAGTTTTTCTCAAATTAAGTAGGTTATTTCGAAACTTCAGTAATACTTGTTAAATTTAATAAAATACCTGTATCAAACGCCTCTAGCATGTTGAATAAAATATGAGCAAGTTTAAGGGAATGGATGTTTGAAGATGATTTTGTACGAATAAGCGATGCTTTTTATTTGAAAAATGAAAACAGAACAAATGATAAAGATATATTCGCAATGTAAAAATGATAAACATATGTGTTTTACGTTGTTTAGAATTTGTAGTAATACGAAATTGCGACATTTGCTAGGGCTTCTTGATATAGAACGATTTTATATATAATACGACTTAAAAAATACAGTTTATTAGGATATAAATTACCGAACAGACAATAAATGTAACAATAAAAAATTAACGAATTTATTTTACTTTTTTTAACAAAATTTAGTAACAGACAAAAATTGTATACTCTTTAGGAAAGTATGTGGTATTTATTTTCATATTAAACATCTAATATTTTTCTTTAACTGTACTATAATGTGATCTAATTCAATGGTGTATTCTAAGAACTTTGGTAAAATATATTGCTTCCTGTTATTTCGTAAAATCGCATTGTTAAACTGGCTATCTTATTTATTATGTTTTGAGTACAGAGAATTTGACTTCTTTTGTTATTTTTGTAACGCCAATACAAACAAGTCAACATAACAACATAACAACATCATAACAACACTCTCTTCGGGAAAGGAAACATCGTAAGATACATAAAAGCCAATAGATTAAGATGGGCAGGCCACGTGGTACGGAGTGATGACGACAGACTGATTAGAAATGTGTTTTGGGAAAGACCAGATGGTAAAAGATCGACAGGAAGGCCTAGAAAAAGGTGGAAAGACGCAGTCAGGGAAGACCTGGAGAAGATGGAAGTAAGGCCATGGGAAATAATAGCACAGGATCGGAATCAATGGGAGGCAATAGTAAACGCGGCAAAAACACACGAAG
This sequence comes from Diabrotica balteata, assembly GCA_918026665.1. Taxonomy (NCBI): domain Eukaryota; kingdom Metazoa; phylum Arthropoda; class Insecta; order Coleoptera; family Chrysomelidae; genus Diabrotica; species Diabrotica balteata. The sequence continues at coordinate 121,132,086 of OU898280.1, forward strand.
AGTTGTAAAAGCCAATGCTGATGATGAATACAAACAAGTGTAAAGTATCGTATTACCGTGACAATAATCCTAAATTATCACCATTCAAAATCGAAATCCAATAGAGTAATTTATTGGTATATATTCTTGGTATACGGACCACCACGTAAAGGTTAGAGCAGGGTTGTCCAACTGGAGGCCCGCGGGCCGCATTCGGTCAGCGAGGCTATTTGTTGTAACCCACGTAAGATTTTCGAAAAGCATATATTTATTTTAAATGCTGCCACTGTGAAAAAAGATTTTTTAATTTATTCTATATTTTATGGTTTAGCAGTATTTTTACATCACAAGTACTGTACTGCGTGCCGCTTCGCGGACGTGTAACGAACACAATCGTCCTCCACCACTATGAGAACTGCACTAATTACTGCGCATTACAGTTCACACAGGCCACACCTCCCACTGCTTACCATCCGTCGCCAGCCGCTATCGTGCCAGTGTGCTACTGAGACGTAGGCTAGTCGGCTAATCTATTACGTTGCTAGTGAACAGTGAACTTGCTTAATTTTTACCAGTAAAGAGAAGTCATTTGATATTTGTCTTCTTTATGGAACAACAAAAGGGAAAGACATCTATGAGGCTGTGAAGAAAACAGTTGACAGAATTGGAGGCTTTGATAAATGTTCAGCCATAGCAACAGACGGGGCCCCATCAATGACAGGTAAAACAATTGGATTATTGGGTCTGCTTCAAGAAAAAGGTGTCACTTGCCCAACAATTTATTGTACCATACATCAGGGAGCTTTATGTGGAAAATCCGTCAAGGAAGATCAAGTTTTCCAAACTGTGATTAAGATTATAAATATGATTAAAGGTAAAAATCGATCTCTTCTACACGGGCAACTTAAGCAGTTTTTAGTGAAAACAGAGGCTGAGTATGGAGACTTGCTAATGTACAATCATGTAAGGTGGCTGAGTGCAGGAAAGTGCATGAAACGATTTTTTGCCAAAAGAAAGGAAATCCCTACATTCCTCAACAAATACGTTTCATCTGACACAACTGAACTGGAAGAGAAGTTTAAGGATCCAAAATTCTTAAGACAGTTAGCTTTTATAACAGATCTGACTAATCATCTTAACATGTTAAACTTGAGTCTTCAAGAAAGAAACCAGACGGTTTCAGATTTGATCGGAATGATAAACGGATTCCGGAATAAGCTAAACGTGTTTAAACGTGCTTTGGAAAAGAACAACCTGACACACTTCCCTAGATGTCTGCAAATAGCAGAAGAATTCAACGGTGATAAAAATATTAAGTAATTATCCTGAATATCACAAATTGAACAAGTTATTAATGAATTCAATACAAGATTTGAAGAAATTGAAAGTCTCGAAAAGCAGTGTACTACTTTATAATAACCCTCTTGGAGCAACCATTGATGATCAACCACCCAACTTACAGCTTATGTTATGTAATCTTCAAGCAGAAATGTTTCTAATCACCAAACAAGAAAATGGACCCGAATTTTTCAAATTACTGTCAAATGAGAAATTCCCGAACCTGCGAGATTTTGGACTGAAAATGACGTCAATGTTCGAAAACACATATACATGTAAAAGTGCCTTTTTCTCCATAAAATACATAAAAAATAAAAACAGAAGCAACCTTACCGATTCTTTCTTACGTCATCTTATAAGAGTGTCTACAACTGAACTGGAGGTGGACATTTCTTCATTGGTGGATGAAGCCGATCGACCACAGTCTTTACACTTATTGGATACATCTTTTTCGTTGCTTTGCAATGTTTGTCTTGAATATTGAAAAGAGGTATTAATAAATTTTCCATTTATAAAAAAATGTATTTGTTGAGCAATAAAAGAAATAATACTATTTTTTGTTTTAATTATTTTATACCTCACTTTATTTTGTTATTACTTGTAAAAAAAAATATTATATGACCGCGACAACAACAAAGGTTTTAGTTTTGGCCCTTGAGGCATTGCAAGTTGGACACCCCTGGGCTAGAGGGTTCTTTCTGACCATCTAAGTCTCAAGACACACTTCCAATTTATCACGGGGCCGCTAACAGTAAACATATCGAGAGTATCAACTCTTGTCCAATCAAGCCTCGGCGTTCCCAGGCGTCTCTTAACTTAAATAAATCTTAAATATTGTTAAAGATGTAAACCAAAATTTCCTTTACTGTTTCAGGTACTTGAACTCAATAAATATTGTTGAAATATTATTAGGTCCTGAAGAAGTTTTTTTAGTATTGCCTAGTCTTTCGTTTAATTCGTCTAGTGTAATCGATATATTGAGAAGGCAGAAATATTTTCTATACAGATTTGTAACGATTGGGTCTTTTCTTTGTGTTTTAAGAATGTAGAGTTGTATTGATCATTGCTCGAATATTGTTGATAGTGATCAGCTAAGATTTCTAAAATGTCTAGTTTATCTGAAATTATTAAGTTATCTGTAGCAATGGTGTCGATATAATTAATTTTGGTTGAGCTTTTATTTTCTGCCAAATATCATTTATTGGTGTAGATGAATTGATTGATGAAATACCATTGGCCCAGCTTTATTTTGAAGATTTTTTTATGAGAAACATGGATCTGGATTTTAACGTTTTGAATCTAGCTAAGTTAGTTTCGGAATTGTGTTTTTTTAATATATTAAAGGAGTGTTTTGTTTGTTTCAAAGAAGTTTCTATTTTGATATTCCACCAGGTAGAGGTGTTTTTGTGATAGCTTTAGTTTTTTCAATCGCTTCTCTGGCTGAATCTATTAGGATATCATTAAAATTTGTTATTGTGATGTTTAAATCTTCTAATATGTTAAAGTCTTTTATTCGTTTAGTTATTAAACTAGTGTACTTTTCCCAGTCCGCTGATCTTAATTTCCATGTTTCATATGATTTTGTAGTAATGTTTGTGTCTTGAATATGAGTAATCAAAATTGGTAGATGGTCGCTATCAAATACGTGTTAAAGTGTATTCCACTCAAGTAGTGGTGCTAAAGTTAAATTGCTGAGAGATAAATCAATAGTTAAAACGTGCCACTGTATAAGTTGAAACGGTTAGGCATTTCTGTGTTTAAGTGTACCAGTTTGAGGTTGTTAATTATTTCTAATAGAGTTTTGCTATTTTTGTCAGTTTTTGCAGATTCCAAGATTCGATATGATAATTTGTGTTAGCAAAAATTAATTTAGAAGATGAAATTTGTTCTATCACTTTTTGTAGTTCTAGGAGTATGGATTATTACCGATGAGGTAAACATATACTGCAAAAGTTAACAGCTGCCAGATTTATATCTAACTGAATTTCTTTGGACTCGACCGTAGATTTCACAAAGATGCCAACACCACCGCTAGCTATTTGCTGCACGGGTCCTATATTATGGTGTATAGTTTTTTAATTTTACATTATTATTAGAAAGTCGTGTTTCTTGTAAACATATTACTAAAGGTGAGAATTCATTGATTAATATTTTTAAGTTTTCGATATGGCTGTAAAAGACTTTTCAAATTCCATTGAACTATAAATTTGGTTATTGGATAGAGTTGCCGTCGCTTTCTTCCTCGGTAATAGAAGAGTTGTCTGTTCCATGTATCTTTTTTAAGATCCTTGAAATTTTGTTTTTAAGACGTCGGTCGTTGTGTAGTTGTGTGTACTATTTGCTATTCAGCGCTAAGTCCTATGTCATTTGTATAATCCTTTGCTAAGTTTTCAGGAACTTTTGAACCTGTAGCATTTGTAACATAGTCGCATAGTTTTGTGTATTTTTATGTGTAAGGAGTAGTAGCTGACGATAGTATGGTTTCTATTGGTTTCATTGAGGTTTCGCTGTTTATACCTTGTTTAATCCTTTTAGATGCAGATTTCTTTGGAACAGAAATTATTATTTTTTGATTTTCTGACTTTATTATTTCCGGGGATGCTGACATTTGTCTTTTTGTGGACGTATGTATGTAAAGGAGGTATTTGGTAGTGGTCTGGTTGAAAAAGTAGCAGTAGTACTGCATTGATGAGCAGTTGGGATGTCTCATATAAGGGATGTTTTATTTATTGGATAATTTTCTGTTTGAGAAATATTATCATATATAGATTAAGATAGCTGGTTAATATTTTGTATATTAATTTATTCGATAGAGCAATTTTCATCTTTTTTTCCTGTGCTATTACAATTAGAGCAATTTGGGCCATCTAAGGGAAGAGAAACCCAGGACGACGCAAAATGTCCTGGCTAAGAAATTTGAGAGAGTGGTTCGGCTGCAGCTCATTAGAATTATTCAGAAATGCGGCCAACAAAGTTAAAATAGCGATGATGATTTCCAACCTCCGCTAGGAGAAGGAACCCGAAGAAGAAGAAGGGCCATCTAAGAAAGGATAAAAACTGTATGCGTAAAGCAACAAATACTTGACGCCTAAAGCTTAATATATGATTGTATCAGATTCAGACATGCCAACTTAAAAATGTTATTTTAGACACTGCAATAAGCTCCAATTTTTTGTGATCTTTTTCGATAACAGTGTTTGGAATACTGGGGCAGACATTTGATATAACTAGTCGGCTCGCAGGAGTAATTAATCTTCTACTTTCTATGTCGGTTTCTTGTATTAAAACGGATTTGTGATTATGTAGAAATTTTTCTAAGATTGTAGTGTTACTGAGATACATTCATACTCATTATTTGCGATTATGGACGCCAAGATGATATTTTTTGATTGTACAAAAGTTTCTGTTGCTGTTCGGATATCTGGTACTGATGACAAAGCAATTGCCTGTTTTTTGAATGGAAAGTTAAAGTTGCTTACGGCATTAGAGTAGGTTAATGTTGAAGAAGAGATTGGTACTGAAGATGTTAATAATGGTTTGGTGATTACTGTGTCAGTTTTTAAATTGTTATCCATTTTGAATTTTCATATTTTTTATTTAATAGCATTAATACTGAAGCCGCTACTGACTTAAAATAATTAAGCCGGCTTATCGGCGTTTTTATTTGAAATAAAAATAGATCTTCTATTGTTTAGTTTTCAATAAAATCCTTTAAATGGTTTTATGTGGATCAAATAGTAATTGTACTTACAATTTTTCTCTTCTTTAATTAGAAAACACTTTAGTTTCACTCCTAGTACAAACTTGTATTAAATTTTTTGGTATAAACTAACAAAAAACACGTTTTATTTGGAGCTGAAATTTATCGACACTTTACTAATGAGTGTAGTTCTTAAATCCTTAAGAACAAATTTATTTTCAAGTTTGTGTTATTTTCAGTTTTATAACAATATAAATATAAATAAATAAATATATTCCAAATAATAATAGTCTAATGTTTAAAAATAATGTATTAAATGAATTAAAAAAAAAAAAAATACGACGTTCCGAATTTTTCGGAAATTTCCAATCGCAAATGTTAAATTGCTAAATTTTGCTGCAAATCCCAATGTCCATAAATAAAACCGATTTTATACTGAAACTGCAATACAAATAATTTTTATTCTGTATTTCTCTAATAAACATTATACCTACCTCCATAATGGGATTTGATGAATTTTGCTTCCTAATCCTCATGCATTCAAAGTATGTGTATGTGTAATGAATATTGCGTTTTGATATAAAATGAGAAGTAATTTAAATGTTAACATTTTGTTAAATATTTTTCTTTTATATCCTGCCTCATTTAAAACTGAAATATATTAAATAAAGAACAAACTGTCTACTTTAACGAGTAAAACGAAAACACATTCGAGTAAATTTGGAGTATCCGCAGGTCAAACATACTTTAAAATTCAATTCACTCAATTCTCAGGTGCGCTGTTATTAGGTTAGGGCTTAGTACTCATTTCGACGGTCCTCCCAAGAGTCTTCACGCCAACTCATGGAAAATTAATCTACATGGAAGAGGTATATAAATACACAAATACTTGAATGACATTGACACGTACCAAAAAAGACGAACTCCGAAAAGTTTTGAACGTACCTAATTGCGTATATTTAATTGTCATTAATATCAAATTTACTTATTGACATAATTATTTTCCATGAATATTATTCACTATTTTTGAATTAGATAATAAAAAACACCACTGTTTTATACACTATCTTGTGTTGGTTAAATATAAATGTGATTTTTAAAATTCTTCTTCCTATTTCTATAATTAATCAGCTGGTGCCTATTACATTTTCGGACGTATGTCTTTATTCTGATTATTTCTCTTTCGTTTTCTTCAGGTTTAAACCTGATGATGGACTGTTTAGTCCGAAAACGTTTGTTTTTTTTGATGTAGCCCTTTTAAGGGATTTTAAATAAATATACCCACTTACAAAGATTAACCTCTTTTTTTGTGATACGTGGTATACAGCCAGCTACAGGAATTGTTTTCCTTGTGGATTTTAAAGACAAGACACCAACTGTAATTAAAACTAATGTTGTCTACAAACTGCCTTGTTTGGATTGCCAAAGCTGTTATGTTGGCCAAACTTCTCAATGGCTAAAACAAAGGGTCACACAACACAAAAGTGACTGCACAAGACAGAAGAATACATGTGCGGCAGTTAACCATCACTTAAAAACTGGTCATCAATTTGACTATTCAAATGTCAGGGTTCTACAGCAAGAAAATAAATACACAAAAAGATTGTCTTTGAAAATTTGTCATATAAATAGAGAAAACTATGCAGTAAATTACAAGGCAGACACGGGACAGTTGAGCAATATCTACTGTAATATTCTTAGTATGTCCAAAAAACTTTTCTGTTCTGTTTACAATTATATTTTAAATCACCCTGTATATTTTTAATGTGTAATTTTATTATGTTTTAATTGTTTTTTGGTTGTTTTTGTTTGCTCTGTTTTTATATTTAATTTCTAGTGACCTAGGTGCTTTTAACCAATACTGTCAGTGCTGTTTTGAACATAATACAACAACTTTTTTAAATACTTTTAACTCTACATTTGTAAGTGATTCATTGTTTATTCTTACCTGATTTTTATATAACTTTAACCATATTTTAGTTGTCTCCTGATGAATTTGACAAAAAATCAGCGAAAGATAGAGCTTTAAAAGAAAAAAGAGTTTTTTCTTTAAATAACCGACCGCATGCCCGATACTCCAACACAATAAATTGTTATTTATATATATATATATATATATATATATATATATATATATATATATATATATATATATATATATTTAGTGGATTCTCTTGGGCTTAGGTTCATAAAAAAAAATTTAGTTTGCTTCTAAGACATTTTTATATATTTTTTTTCCGACAATTCGGCAGGAAATTAATGCCTTGTTCAAGAATATGTGTTGACTAAAAAAAAAACATTTCATGACAGACATAATACGGTTTAAAAAATAAACTTTTAACTTACCAAGCATGTAAAGATTCGATATTAACAATTAGACGTCACAATTAAAATAATATTAAAACATAGAACATACCCACTAAGTCACTACAAGTAAAATGTATTTTAAATCTAATGTGTTGTTTATTGATGTTAGTTTATCGTTTAAACAATCAGTTATTTTAACATTACATGCGTTCTGAGATTGACTTTTTATGTGTTTTTAAATTAAGTTAAAATATCTGTTGGTTAAATTTTTGACATCGTCTTTATCATTTTTAGAGCATCTAGAGGAAATTGTTTGTCTATCGCTATATAGATGACTGCTTGAGTGCAGCACCAGAGGATAAAATGGATAATTTACTAAATGAATTCAACAACTTTTACCAAAACCTAAAATTCACATTAGAAATTGAAAACAATTATCAAATTAATTTTCTGGACCTGACCTTGCATAGAGAAAACAGCACTATAACTACTTCATGGTACACCAAAAAAAACCTGGTCGTCGAGATATCTGAATTTCAACTCTCATAATCCCCTGTCACAAAAGAAATCAGTAGTTATCGGACTCGCTGATAGAGCTATTAGATTATCCGATCCTATCAATAGACCTCAGGCCATTAAAAAAGCAAAAACAGCACTAACACTTAATTCATACCCACACCACCTTATCGACAACACTTTCAAATCGCGACTGCATAAATTTTACAACAACAATAATAACAATGAAACCAACACGGTAAAGAAAAACTATATGTCTCTCTCCTATATAAACGGATTATCAGAGCAAATAGCAAATCTTCTGTCTAAACATAATATTACGGTTGCTCATAAAGGTCACAATCTTTTAAAAAGGAATTTTACAAGATTGAAAACAAAAACCCTCTATTAAAAAGATCGCATGTTGTATATGAAATTCCCTGCTCGAATTGTGATGGAGTTTATATTGGACAAACCAGTCAACTACTTAATTCAAGAATACGTTCCCACAAATATGACAAAAAAAACTCAAAAACAAACATAAATTTGATTTTGAGCAAACCAAGATCCTAAAAAGTTAAACCAACAGGAAGAAGAGAGAACTCCTAGAGTCTATACAAATAAAAAAAAATAATAACGCAATAAATGATAAAAAAGATGTCAAAAATTTGAACAAAATATATTTTAACTTAATTTAAAAACACATAAAAAGTCAATCTCAGAACGCCTATGATGTTAAAATAACTGATTGTTTAAACGATAAACTAACATCAATAAACAACACATTAGATTTAAAATACATTTTACTTGTAGTGACTTAATATTATTTTAGTTGTGACGTATAATTGTTAATATCGAATCTTTACATGCTTGGTAAGTTAAAAGTTTATTTTTTAAAACATATTATGTCTGTCATGAAATGTTTTTTTTTAGAATAATGTATTTCCTGCCGAAACGTCGGAAAAAAAATATATAAAAATGTCTTAGAAGCAAACTAAAATTTTTTTTATGAACCTAAGCCCAAGAGAATCCACTAAAAAATATATATTAAGGTTCAAGAACTAAACTTAAACAATATATATATATATATATATATATATATATATATATATATATATATATATAAATATATATATATATATATATATATATATATATATATATATATATATATATATATATATATATATATATATATATAGCAGATTAAGGCCGACCTGGACGAAGTTTATGGTGAGGTTGCACCTTCGTTAACAACAGTAAAACTTTGGAAAGCTGAATTTGTTCGTGGTCGTACGAGTATTTTTGATAATGAACGTCCCTAAAGGCCAAATGAAGTCACTACGCCGAAAATGATCAACAAAGTTCATGACATAATGATGGCAGATAGTAGAATTAAGCTCTGCGGGTTAAAAGAGGTCCTAAACATTTCCTACGAATGCGTACACAACATCATTCACCAGCCATAATTTGGACATGAAAAAGCTATCCGCGCGATGGTGCCGCGTTTGTTGACAATCGATTAAATGCAAAAACGTGTGAATACTTCGGAGACGCTTTTGGCAATCATAAAGCGTGATCCGAAGAATTTTTTTGCCGAATTATGACCGTTGATGAAACCTGGGTGTATTGTTCCACACCAAAAACCATGAAACAGTCGAAACAGTGGCGCAAACGCAGCGAAGGGCCGCCAAAGAAGGCAAAAAATGCACATTTGGCGGGCAAAGTAATGGCGACTGTTTTCTGGGTATGCGATCATCTACATCGACTACTTGGAAAAAGGAAAAATAATCAATGGTGAGTACTACGCAGCATTAATGGATCGATTCGATGCCGAATTGCGTCGAAATCGCTCCGGTTTGGATCGCAAAAAAGTGCTCTTTTACCAAGACAATACACTGGCTCACCGATCGGCCGTCGCCATGGCAAAATTACATGAATTGGGTTATGAATTGGTTCAACACCCACCGTATTCCCCAGATCTCGCCGCCAGCGAATTTTTCCTGTTTTCAAACCTAAAGAAATGGCTCGGAGAACGCCGTTTACCAACAAATGACAAAGTCATCCATTTTGAAGAGCTTGAACAAAACATTTATTTGGATGGGATAAAAAAAAATGAAATATACTAAGTTTATCGAGCTAAAAGTGGACTAGAATGAGAAATAAATCGATTTAATTTCAAAAAACTTATTTTTTCTATCAAAGGCTAGTTTTATATCAATCCATTCTCCTATATATATATATATATATATATATATATATATATATATATATAAAAATATAAATATATATATATATATATATATATATATATATATAACAGACAGAAGGTAACCGGGAACGACCCAATACTAAGGAAGTAATAAAAAAAACGGGTGCTTCAAAGTGCACTTTTTTATTGCTTCCTTAGTATTGGGTCGTTCCCGGTTACCTTCAACTGTCTGTTGTTTATCAGTAGCCGTTACTGTCCTTGATTTATATATATATATATATATATATATATATATATATATATATATATTTATACATTATATAATATATATATATATATATATATATATATATTTATACATTATATAATATATATATATATATATATATATATATATATATATTTATATATACATTATATAATATTCTTCTTTATCCTGATTCCTTTATATAAGGTATTATAAAGCGGTCGGTAAATTCGATTTCTTACAAATGTTATAGAAAAGTTTACAAAAACGAAAAAAGAAATGTAATTATTTGCAACACATAGATAAAAATAAAGCAGATAGAACCACGTAGGAAAGCAAGGGGGAATTGAAGGGGCGGGAACGAAGGTTAAAAAGATCACACTTTCCAATGTATTTATTGCTGGAAGTACTAAAACATTCATGCTCTCCACTCTGTGTTTTCTGGGATATTTATGGAGGTTGCCAGGACCGGTTTCCGGTGATTTATGTTGAATAATGTGAGTCAGATTTTTTTGTCTGACTTATTCAGATGAGCTACAATTTTAAATCGCAGCAGCCAAGTCTCTCTGGCGCAAAAATAAAGCCGTAAAAGCTTTCATGAGGGTTTGTAGGGCACAACAATTTAAATTAATTTACACTGAGAAAAAATATGTTCTTTGCAAAAATATTAAATTGGTAAAGTATAGTGTTTTATCTTATTAAAATAAATTCTTGCCATAAATGTAATATGTGTTTTCTTATATGGGTATAGTGTATAAGTTATAATAGTTTAAATGAAAAATCAATACAAAGTATGATGGTTTTTATAAGTTTTACAAATATATCAAAATTAAAATATAGATTTTCGTAATAAGGTAATATGAAATATTTGAAGGCACTGAGAGGATGATAGTTGAAAGTAACGTAGCGTGTAAAAGATCCAAAGGAAGATCTCCAGTACGATGGTCGGACCAAAGAAAGGACATCACCTTACTCATTCTCTGAAGCAAAATAACACGCACAAGGAGAGGAATAATTGGACAAAAATAGTAAAATAAATTATATCACGCCAGTTACTAATTTCTCACGAACGGGAAAAGATGAGGAGAATGAGGATAAAATATTTAGCCACTGTACATATTAAAAAACCTTTTGAGTATAATGGAAATCTATTTCTAGCGTTCTAGAAATATATTTTAACCTTAACCACTGACATGCGGTATACCAAACCGTGCCGAAAATGTATTTTTTTTGTAAAACTTGTTATATAAAAGAGTCCTAGAAAACCATTTGTGTACCTTCAAGTGGCGTATAATTGTACCTGCTCAGAACAGCTGCACTTTTAGTATAGGTTTAGTCTTAGAGCTACGTTGACATAAAGTTTTCTTGTTTTATCACGTACCGAGTGTCAGTGTTTACGTTTATGTAGTTAAAAGCAGTCCAGTGTATTCTTTCGCTGTCAGTATGGCAGAAAGTTCATCAAGTATTTCTAAATTTACTCGCAAATTTTTAAACCTTCCAGATTATGATTTTAAGGCTGTTTTAGCTCAATGGAATGACAAAGTACCTAGTGATTTGGAATATTTAAGTGGTAGCGATATTGACGATGTAAGCAAAAAAGTAGGTATTGAAAGTCAACACGACACAGGAAGTGAGCAACCGGAAAGTTCTGAAGATGAATATGATTCAAATGCTACTAATGTGTCATATTTGTACGGCAAAAATAAGTGGTCTACTACAGAAACCCCAAAAAAATGTAAGAACTCCGTTACACAATCTTGTAACAACACTACAAGCTCTTCGGTCCAAATATCCTCCAGTAAGAAACGAGACTTCATCATTTTTTTTAAATATTTTTTGTTTCCGAGAATATCATACAATAAATACTTAAATGGACAAATAATAAATTACGTGCAATTCGTGAAAACAATAGAAAAATAAATAGACTAGAAGTGAATGAAATTAATGAAATAGAAGTGAAAGCCTTTTTGCATTTGCTTTTATACACATCAGCTTTTAAATCCAACGACGAAGATATAAACTCTATATTTGCTACAGATGGCACTAGTTGCGATATATTGAGATGTGTTATGTCAAAAGAAAGATTTGCAATTTTTCTAGAATGTTTACGTTTTGTGACCCTCTGGATAAATACAAAAGGAGAAATATGGAACCAACAACAGCCTTTTACTTAATCATATTTAATATATTTATATTAAATTGTCAAAAACTGTATTCTGTAGGCGCATGTGTTTGTATTGATGAAATGGTGGTCGGCTTTAGGAGAACGTGTAGGTTCAACATGTATATGCCTAATAAGCGTGTAAAATATAAATAATTTACCTGACTGATGTACGAATAAGTTACTTATACAATGCCTTTATACATACAGAGTGGCCCAAAAGTCTGGAAACGGCTAATTATCTCGTAAATTACTAGACATAATTATACAAAATTTGAGATACGCATATTTTGGGATACGGAGATTCCATATTTGTTATTTTGCAATATTGCCAGATTTTCAGTTTCTTTTATATTACTAGTAACATTGGTTTTTCAAATTCATCACCCTATATATATTCAGTCATTATTGGAATCTTCTGTTGAATATGAGTTTAACCATATGTAACACTTATGATTTTATGTAGTCTGGAAGGTCTTAAATACATAAAACAGAAGTCTGGCAACGCCTAAATTGTTTCAATTTATTTTTTAACACTAACTATTTTCAAATACATTAAAACGTAACAATTGATAGTTTAGAATATGTTTTAACATAATAGTTAACGTTATTAAGTGTTCAAAATGTGCTCCATTTGTGAGTTGACAGAACTCTAACCGATGGTAGAATGCGTCTAGCACATTTCTCCTTGATTGTCTAGAAATTATTCGAGATTCATCGATAATTCATTGCCTTAGCTATGCAAGACTTGCTGGTTAAGTTTTGTAAACTGAATTTTTCAAGTATCTCTAATAAAAATAATCTTTAGGATTGAGATCGGGTGAACGTGGAGGCCATTCAATTCTACCTTTATCGTCGGGGAAATATCTCATCTAAATAACGTCGAACATTTACACCAACCATCTGACGTTAAATTTCTTTCGATAAAAAATAGACAAATTAAATAAGTACTTACTATAACTGACCATACATTTAATGTTTGTGGTCTTTGAGTATGGTTTTTACCCATTCATTGTGAATTTCACAAGAGTTCAGCTATTCAATACGAGTTGAACCATATGTTCACTTGATTTTATGTAGTCTGAAAGATCTTAAACACATAAAAGAGTGCAAAATATGTAAATTTTAATATTTATATAAAGAATTCTGTGATTTTGACATCTGTTCACCATTTATATTATGAACTAAAATTGACAGTAGTTGTGGTTCAAAAAGTTCTGCAATTTAAATTGCTTCTCTAAAATGCCGTTCTCTAAACCGTTCTCCTATTCATCAGACGACGGTTCAAAAACTGTAAGGCGATTTGAGGAATCTGGGGAAGTAAATTATAGATACCGATCAGGTTGACCGAAACGAGTTATCAATGATAACAAAACTTCAGATATAAGCAAAGTTTTATTGAAGATCCACATACATCCCGAGGCAGGCTTGCACAAGTACATGATGGAGGTCATTCTTCAACCCGATTTCAATCCTAAAGATTATTTTTATTAGGGATACTTGAAAAATTCAGTTTACAAAACTTAACCAGTAAGTCGTGCAGAGCTAAGGCAACGAATTATCAATGAATCTCGAATAATTTCTAGACAATCATGGAGAAATGTGGTAGACGCCTTCTACCATCGATTAGGGTGCTGTCAACTCACAAATTGAGCACATTTTGAACACTTAATAACGTAACTACTATGTTAAAAAATGTTCTAGACTATCAATTGTTATGTTTTAATGTATTTGAAAATAGTTAGTATTAAAAAATTTATTGAAACAATTTAGGCGTTGCCAGACTTTGGTTTTATGTATTTATGGCCTTTTAGATTACAAAAAATCATAAGTGTTACATATGGTTGAACTTGAATTTAATCGGAGATTCCAATGATGATAGTGTAATGAATTTAAAAGGCCAAAGTTACTAATAGTATAAGAGAAACAGCAAATCTGGCTAAATTGAAAATATCAAATATGGAATCTCCGTATCCCAAAATAGGTGTACCTAAAATTTTGTACAATTATGGTTAGCATTTTACAAGGCAATTAGCCGTTTCCAGACTTTTGGGCCACTCTGTATATGTAGGCAAGGACACTGACGGAAAATGTTTATCTGAGGAAGAAAAGAAGATGAATAAACCAACTTAATCTGTTCTTCGGCTTACTAAACCTATTTATGGAACCAACCGTAATGTTATAGCCGATAATTCGTTTAGTTCTATGGAATTAGTACAGTAGTTAGATAAGTTAAGAACTTAACTTATGTGGGAACCCTTAAGAAAAATAAACGGGAAATCCCTCCGAAATTCCAGCAACACCGATGCAGGGAAGTTAATTTCCCATGTGCCAAAAAAATCGAAAACCGTTTTACTTATTTCTTCGATGCATCATTCAGTAAGCACGGATCAGATTACTGGAAAACCAGAGATTATAGATCATTATAATTTTACGAAAGGAGGTGTCGATACGTTAGTTGCCAAGTGTGCCAAATACGCTATTAAACGTCGTTTTCGCCGATGGTTACTTGTGTACCAATCACTACAGAAAAAAAATACGGAGACGTAAAAGGTCTATTCTCATTAGACGTGCCAGGCCCGTGCTCGTCACCTGACCGGCACATGCCATGCTTTTGGTAAATATTCACACTATTCGCGCTCGTAACATGCTTTCAGCGGTATTTTGCACAGGCAGTCGAATGTTAGACGTATCGGTGGGTAGTTGTGCAGTTGTAATGTTTTCCACGGCAACTTTAGTAAAAATTGCATTAACTTTGGATGCCGAAGAAGAAGAGAATATGAGAGATAAAGTTAAAAAAAGGAGGTTTTGGATACATCCAATGATTAAGAAAAGAAAAATAGAAGGAGAATACTATACCTTGTATAAAGAACTCATGGATGATGAGTCAAAATTTTATATTTATTATAGAATGTCAGTTACCGAATTTCGTAATCTTTTAACACATATAGAAGATATTATTATAAAAAAAAATTCCAAGTTTCGCGAAGCGATTACTCCGATTGAAAAGTTGTCAGTCTGCTTAAGGTAAGTAGTCCCTTTTCTATTTATGTAATAATAAAATACTAAAAACTTTGTTTTTAAACTTCCACAAAATTTATTTTAACTTATCACTACAGCTGTTTCGGCTGATTGCTTTTCTCAAGTGATCTATTTTTAGCATGCGTTAACATTTTATAGTCTCTAATGAAATCGATTGAGGAGGGGAGAACTGTTTGTCTCAAGTTAGTCATTCAGAATTATATCTGTCTTTTTTAATTTGTTGATTTCCATAGATTCTAACAAGGATAGCTTAAGGCCTTTATTTTGAATGTGAAGTGCGTATGTAGAATCTGTTTTCGTATTATTTTGCATTTATTTTTTTTTTCTATTTATTTTGCAGTAGGTAATAAAATAGTGACTTTTTTAATTATTGAAAACTTTATTTTAAAACTAAAATACCATTAAATGCCATGAAGTGACGAAAAATTGTCACTGCCACCAGGATCAGCAGATAGTGGAGAAGTTATTGGGGTAGAGACTCTGGTGTTGGGTGGGTGATGTTGGGACGATGATTCTATATGCGGCATGGGATTTTGCGGAAAAACCATTGAGCTTCCATCTCTTTCGTATAAAAATGAATTCCTCTCAAAGGTTGGTTGTTGTACTGGTCTATACAAATTGGTGTATGGCGCGGCGAACTGTCGTGATGTGGGCGGTACTTGCACCATATATGTATGTGGTAGTGGAGGAACTTCTGAGGTGCTAGTATGTTGTTTTGATGATGTTTGAACGCCATTTATTATTGGTTGTGATTGTTGTGGTGAATATAGATATTTCGTTTCCATTTAATGCACAGCCATAAAAATCTTTTGTTTAATTAAATGTTTATCTACGTTTGAAAACTTTCGAACCGTGAGTTTAATACTATCAAAAAAGTGATCTAGTTCATCTGGTTGGTTAACTTTTTTCTTTTTCTTTTCGTCCAAAAGAAAAGACATTATTATTCCACTTGCTGACTCTGGCGGATCCTTATTTTTAAGTTTAGCTTTTTTTACAAATGGCTTCAGTTGCTTTTGGGACTTCTTGGTTTCTACTGTCTTAGTAGAATCAGACTGAATTTGAGAATCATCAGAGGCCTCAATGATTTCGTCTATTACTTCTTCTCTTGTAATTTCGCCATCTTCTTCATCACCAGAATCTTCTACTTCTTGACTGACAGGCAAGGACGAGATTCTTTCTTTATCTTTCATGTGCGGCTTTAAAAACTGAAGTAATTCACCATACTTGTATTTGATGTCGGTTGCAGATTGACCGGTTCTGGTTTTGAGCACAAACGCCAAAAATAAGCAGATGTTGAAGAAAGGCTTGAGAAAAAAAAGACGTGTTACTTATTTAAAAGTGCATTTAAGCGAAAAACCTTTTATGCGTGCTATTTTTGTGAAAAACCAGTGTGCTTACAGTGTACAAAAAAATTTAAGAACCTTGCGCTCAAAATGACTTGTTATTATATTGTATTTTTTAGTTATTGTCAGTATTTTGTATTTTATTTTTTTATTTCTATTATCATTCGGTGCCTTTCAAAATTATTTTACCTTTTTTAGTTACCAATGGCTACTCAAACGGTTTTTTTTTAATTCAATGTATAAAATAAATGATTTTGTAATAACATCCACCATTTTTTCATAAATGAAAATGCGTTTATAATTTTCTTGAAAAAATAAAGTTTATTTTATTTGAAGCACTATTTTATTCTACAGAACTGTGAAAAATCATTCCGTAGTTAAAGTAAAAAACAAATACAGAGATATGAGACAAATTCATATTGAAAACAAAGGAGCATATGCAGCGGTATGACATACCGCATGTCAGTGTCTACGTCCTGAAACATCCACGTGAGTAGTTGAGGTTTAAAGGTGTAAGTCTTTTGCAGAAACTTGTTTTTTTATAGGTTCCAACATTTTATTTAGAGGATTTAGGCTTAACATTAGACTTTGTGGGTTCCACAATAAATCGCGAGACACAAATCTTCGAGAGTGCTCCGATTGAGACAGTTTTTACTAATAAAAAGATGTTGCATATTTTTAATTTTACAATATTCATATTTTACACTCTCTTGGTGTATTATCGCCATTTAAATATAAAAGTTTTGTTTAATTTTAACCCATCTCTGGTTCAGAAAAACTTGATTGGCAAATATATTGCACGTCTAATTCTATAGGGAAGTATGTCAAAAACTTAGCTTGTTCGGAAATCGCAAAAAACGCTCAGCCATGGTTTCTTTAAATTTTTTTTGTTTATAAAATACCTATTCCTAAAATTTTTTCTTTTTTGGTAAGTATGAGAAATGTTCTATAAAATACGGTAAGAAAAAAATTAATTTCTTAATTCAAAGTAGTCTTTTTTTTAGATTAAATCAAATAATGTCCATATTGAATTAAAAATGTAATAAGAACATTGGCCACTATTTTGTACGTACCTCTATTGAAATAAAATTGTATGAAGTAGGTGTCTCATTGCAATATCCGTCATCATCATCCAGCCTCAAGAGTCCTCTGCTGAACATAGGTCTCTTCCTCATGTTTCCAACCCCGTCTATCTTGCGCCGCTCTTATCCAGTTTTTATTGAGCCTTCTTAAATCGTCAGTCCATCTTGTAGGTGGTCGACCGACGCTTCTCTTGTCTTCCCTTGGCCTCCATTTCAATAAATTCTTTGTCCATCGCCCATCTGTCATTCTGACTATGTGTCCTGCCCATCTCCATTTTAGTCTGGCTATCTTCTCAATGATGTCAGTCACTCCGGTTCTTCTCCTGATGTCTTCGTTTGTTATTCTGTCTCGGGAGTTATTCCTAACATGGACCGCTCCATTCTTCTCTGCGTGACCCTCAGTTTGGTAGCTGCTACTTTTGTTAAGGTAAGTGTTTCTGCTCCGTACGTCAAGACTGGGAGGACGCACTGATCAAATATCTTTCTCTTTAGGCATGTAGGGAGCTCACTTTTAAAAGTTTCTCTCAGTTTTCCAAATGCTGCCCACCCAAGGCCGACTCTTCTCTTCAGTTCATGAGTCTGGTTATCTCTGCCAATCATAATTTCATGTCCCAGGTGTTTATATCTATCTACGAGTTCTATTTCTTTCCCACCAATACTGATGTTCTGGTTGGGCACCAAGTGTTGAATTAATAAGAAATGACCAAATAACTTATTATGAAGAAATATGTCTTTCTAGAACCATAAATTAGTTTCGACTTTTATATTATAATGAGAAATGTCTTTATAGAATTAAAATTAAAATAAAATTTTCTATTTGCATTAAAATTTGGGTCTCTATTGAATTGAAAGTAGTCAAGTTATATGAAATAGCATGTGGTGTTTTATCTTTTACAAGTTTATATTTTCAATAATCATTAAAGAAAAATAAAGATTTATGTAGAAATTAGTAACTAGAAAAAATTAAACAAGGATATATTAATTTCGATACAAATGTTTTCTTAATTAATAATTTGTTTTTTATGACTTCATGAAAATTATAGTAAAATCTAATATTGTAAAAAGACGAATTCAACCTTACATTTTCAGGTCCAATCCACTATCAAGGCCAACGAAATCAAATCATTGGTGATACTATATGCCGTCCCAGTATGGAGTTCTACGGCAGAGACTAACTGAAAGAAACTGAGAAGAACAGAACCAGCGTGCTACAGACTAATCGACAAGTCAACATGGAAAGACAGAAGGATAAATAATACCATCAGAGAAAGGCTCAAGTACACACCACTAAGGGAGGTTGCTAAGAAAAGGACAAGCTAATTTTTTCACCAAACCACAGGAAGACTTCTAAAGACCAGGGACGTCCTCGAAAAAAATCGAACATAGAGGATGTACAAAAAAGACATCTACTCATCGACAATCTGATCAGGGTCTAGTCAGGTGGTTACCGAAGACTACAAATCAGAAAAGTAGGTAGGATGTTAAAAAAAGTACCTACAGATAAAGAAGCCAAGGGGTCAATGAAAATAAATATCTCTGTACCTAAAGAGAAAGTGGTCCAAACAGTATATGGTACAGAAGGGAAACATTAGAAGAAAGAAGGCTTAGGTTACAATATCTTAAGTATGCAATGTAACCAATTATTAAGATAATAAACGTTTTTATTTTAATTGTATTTTATTGATAGAGCTTACTGCAGTCCGTTTAAATGATTATATAAAGTTAAAATACGTATAAGCGAAAGGTGGTGCTCTGTATTGAAATTAAATATCATATTTCCATATTTTTATGAAGTTTGATCTAAAGCCAAATTTTAAAATATACCATTTATGTTAAAACTTATTAACAACGTTTATTGATTTTTGCTTCTATTCGTAGCCAGCCATTCGCTTGACGTCATCAATCTATCTGGTTTAGGATCTGCCTCTAGGTATCTAATTATTATTTGGATTAAATTGAATATTCAATATTTGCTTAAAAAATGTTGTCTGTTGTTTATAATTGTGTAATTATTATTTTAGAGCTGGTTATATATTATTTAATAAAATATTGACATTTTGTTATAGCGATAATTTATGGTAGAACCAACAGGTCTAATTAGTGTATTTGCTTTATGAACTTTCGGTACTTCATAAAAAATCCCTAATTAAATTATGTATATTTCAATAATACAATATTGTAATAAATAAGAAATTTTACAAAATAAATAAAATGAAATACAACATAAAATAAAATCCTTTATTTAAAAATATGTACAAAATTTAAAACATTTAGAGGCACTAAAGAAGCAATTATGGGATTGACACTAATGGAAGAAATATATCTTGAGGTTTAAAATCAGCTGCATGTGTGCTTTGTAGATTATAGAAAGGGCTTCGACTGCATCAAATACGGAAAATTGATTGAGGTGCTAAAAGAAGTAGGTTTGGATAGACACGACATAGCTATCATAAGTAATACATACTGGAACCACACAGGATGAGTTAGAACAGAGAACGGAAACACCAAGTAGATCAACATAGAATGAGCAGTGCGTCAAGGGTGCATTTTGTCCCTCTTATTATTTAATGTGTAATGGTGTAATGACACCAAAAGTGAAAAGATTAGCAAAGATACAAGGGCTCTCATGGAAATACGACAAAACCTAAGTGAGAACGAAAAGGGAAACAAAGAAGAATATAAAAAACTAAATAAAAGAATTTCAGCGGAAATTAGAAAATATGTAAGAAGATATAATACTAATGTAATTACTCAAAGAGTAGAAGAGAACAAAGGTTTAAAGATAATGAAAAGAAAACTTACGCAAAGTAAAAAAGAAATATACAAGCTGAGAGATAAAGATGGAAAGGCAACAACAGATAAACAAAACATTCTGAAAATAACTAGAGAATTTTATAAAGACCTCTATACCAGCCAAAGACCACAAGACAATTTCCCGACACGAGTAAAGACTCTCATAAATCAGGGATCGGAAATACTTTTACCCATTACTGTGTCAGAAGTAAGAGCAGCTTTAAAGGAAATGAAGAACCATCGATCGCCTGGTGATGATGGACTCGTTATCAAGGCAATAAAAGCAGGTGGAGAAATTTTATTAAAATCAGTAAGCGAACTGTTTACTAAATGCTTACATGCGGGTACGATTCCAAAAGACTGGAACAATGCAGTAATAGTCTTGTTACACAAAAAAGGCGATATTACTAAATTAGAAAATTATAGACCATCAGACTCTTGACACATATGTACAAACTCTTTATGAAAATCTTAACAAAGAGGCTAACACCTAAACTTGACTTCTATCAGCCCAAAGAACAGGCAGGCTTCAGGGCAGGATATGGCACAAATGACCATTTGCATACCATAAAGATCTTAATAGAAAAGTGCATCGAGTACAACATACCACTGGTTCTTGCATTTGTCGATTACGAGAAGGCTTTTGATTCTGTAGAGTTTGAAACAATACTGGAAGCCCTAAATCAAAGCCGAATAGATTACAGGTACACGACAGTAATCAAAAACATCTATCAGAACGCTACATTAAGTATACGACTGCACGAAGACACAGAAAAATTCAGCTTAGGTCGAGGAGTTAGACAAGGAGACAATATTTCACCAAAATTGTTCACGGCAGCTCTAGAGTCAATATTTAAGGGTACTCAATGGCAAGATATGGGCATCAATATAGATGGAGAAAGATTAAATCACCTAAGGTTTGCAGATGATGTTGTATTAATCGCAGATAACTTACATGATACAGTTTCTATGATGCATTCGTTTAAAAGTCTGTCTGAAAGAGCAGGATTAAAGATAAACTTTGAGAAAATTAAAATTATAACAAATCTCGTAATGAGTGGAAATATAACTATTGACAATAATACCAATAATATAAGCCATATTCTAAAATGTTCAATTCCCATGTGTCTCAAGCGAAAGGTTTATAACCAATGTGTTTTACCTGTACAAACTTATGGAGCAGAGACTTTAACACTCACGCAAAAATCTGCAAATAAACTTAGAGTTACACAACGAGCCATGGAACGTGCAATGCTGAACGTGAGCCTTCGAGACCACATAACAAACCAACAAATCAGGCGAAGATCAGGAGTTCAAGACGTCATCGAAAGAACCACGACGCTTAAGTGGAACTGGGCAGAGCACTTAGCCAGAACACAAGATGGACGGTGGACAAGACGTATTATGGAATGGAGGCCCAGAAATTATAAAAGAAGCTGAGGACGACCACCGACTAGATGGACCGATGACATTAAACGTGTAGCGGGAAACTGGCTACAAGCGGCCCAGTGTAGAGAACACTGGAAATAACTGAGGGAGGCCTATGTCCAGCAGTGGACGCGATTGGGTGATTGATGATTATTTAATGTGTATGCCGAACATAAAATTAGAGCTTTTCTTGAAGACCTGAAGGTGCCAGAGTCAAAGGAATCATCATTAACAATATGCTGATGACACCGTAATATTAGCAAAAACAAAAGACCAACTAAAAATATTGATGAACATATTATCAGAAGAAAGTCACAGACTGGGCTTAGACTGGGCTTTTATTTAATATTTCGTTAACTATTGACTTTATTAAAGGTATTTTATAACAAAATTCAGAAATATTGATGTTTTTATATATTTTTCTTTCATTCATGGAGTAATTGCGTTAAATCAGAATTATGCAGTTGGTTTGTAAAATGAGGTTAACTCAAAAACTGTTGAGTTTTGAAGTTATTAACAAGCATACCTTTTTTTTTTGTTAAAATATAGTATCTTTAATATTTTATATTAAAAATACCGGTAACTTGAAGAACAAAAAAGTAAGTGCAAATGTAGCTAGTATGTGCATGGCGCCCTCTATTAGCTATATCAAAGTATGCATCAAATTATAATTTCTGATATTCAATAGTATTCAGCTGTAAATTTTTATACATAAATGTTTACAAATAAATCATGAATTAGTTGCTTGTGTGAGTCCATTTCAAATAGGTAAAGAAATAATAAATAAGACTTACTCACAATCAATTTAATTTAACTATTCAGACGACCGGTTTTGCTTTCTACAATATGCAAAGCATCTTCAGGTCTCGATATAAAGTTAAATAAATGCTGAAATGATAAGAACCCATATTAGGGTGTTGTCTGATAAAGATAAATAAATTACATGTTATAAATTACAATAATTATGCCAATATTACATATCTGTGGTTTATTTTAAAATGAATAAATTGAATTTTATTTAATTGTACAATTACTTAAGGACCACCCTGTATACTTTTTTAATCTTTTTGTAAGGTTATATTAAAACACGAAAAAATTGTTAGTTTCTTAATTTATAATTAGGTAAAAATAAAAAAAATAATAGCAATATTCATATTCATAGCAATATATAAACATACTATATTCTGGGTATATTATTGTTGGTCTAAAATATTGACCAAATCCCTGAGAAAATAAGATTAATGATTGTTGAATTAACCCCTAGCTAAGGTTTCCCTCTTGTCCGATTTCATAATATTTGTCACCCGTCGTCGATAATAGCCATACTCAACCCAAAACGATACCTGTCGATCTCTGACACCAGTTGCGTGTTATATAGTCGACAATATTAGATATATGGTTTTTTGATATTCAGATCAATTAAGTTAGTAAAAAATAAGAACTTTTTGTCACACCTGTACAGATGGATTTGACAAGTAGAATGTATAGTATTTAAAGACTCTTATCTAGAGATTCCTTTAATTTTTAGAGAAACTATTTTTAAATAAAGAATCTATACGTTAAACTTATTATTTTGGTCATAACTCAAAAACTTGTCTATTGAGAAATTGGATGTCAACAGACAACTTTTTCAAAAAGTAAATCAGTTAACCTTCGTGTGGTAACGCACGGTCACTAACACCGACATAGTAGATTTTTCTTTAGCTCAGGTAGCTTTTGAATCCTAGTCACGCTATTCCATTTTGAAAAATCTGTGGCTGATGTGTTACTTCATATGTGATTCGACCTGACGGTGTGAGCGACCGAGGTTAGCATTTGTGTTATACTCAATGGTAAGTTTTTGTCGTTTTTGGTCCATAGTCAATTGAAATAATAGATATTCATTTTAGGAGTTGTATGTGAATATGGTTTACGAAAGAGAACACATTAGGTTGCAACAACTTTTTGACGGAATTGTTGCTAATTCCGAACCGCATCCAGAAGATGACGACGCAAGTTTGCAAGATGATTGTTAAGTAGTTCTAGAATATGATACCAATTCAAAGAGGGATTTTTGTGATGAAAAATATGTCGAAAATTATGTACCAGTAGAAGTAGTACCTCGCAAATCACGTTTGTTTGAAAAAGATGGAACAAGGGGGAGGAAATCATGAATTAAATCGTAACGTTCGAACTTGTACTAAAAATCTTCTACCCAATCTGTAGTACCAAAAGGTGATATTAGGCAAAAATTAGTGATAAAAGAGATTTGGGAATTTCTTTTTACTACAGATATTCTAGAAAAAATAAAATGCACCAATAAGTTCATAGTATTAAAACGCTATGACACAGTCAATAACAGAACGGCTACGCCAATTTATCTTGTAAAATTAAAAGCTCTGTTTGGAATGTTGTACATATCTGGCGCTAACAAAAGCAATCATCACAATGTTGATGATTTGTTTAGAATAGATGGAAGGTTCATTTTAGGATACATTTAGTTCGATGACAAAAGTACTAGAATACAAAGGCAACAATTCAATAAGTTGGCCACGAAACCTGAGATTGTTAAAGCTCTTAATTCTAATCTACCAAAGCATTACAATATTTCAACATATACTACGATAGATGAAAAGTTAGAAGCCTTTCGCGGCAAATTTTCATTGAGGGTTTACATACCGAATAAACCAAATCGTTACGGTATAAAAATATATGCTTTAGCAGACGCTAAGATGAATTATACGTCCAAGATGGAAGTATGTTGGTAGCCAGCCAACAGGACAATATTTTGTTGATACGTCAAATATGCCACTTGTACCTCGTCTGTGTAAACCGATTTGGGGAATGGGAAGGAATTCTACCATTTATAATTTTTTCACAAGCCTTTAGCTCGCGCGATTACTCCAACGTGCACATCGTACAACTATTAAAAGAACCTTACGAAAGAATAAACCTCAAATTGCTTTAGTGCTAACACAACAAAAGCCAGAAAAAACCAGTATGTTCGCTTTTCAAGAGAAGTGTATCCTTGTATCGTATGTACTCCGAAAAGGTAAAACTATGTTAGTGTTATCTACTATGCATTACGACGATAACACTGATAATGCAACAGTTAAATCAGAAGTAATCATAGATTATAGTAAAACTAAATAAAGGAGGCGTGGATGTCGTGTCAAACTCTGCTCGGCATACAATTGTGCTAGAACAACCATTCGCTAGCCTTCTTCTTTTTATGGTGCCCTATCCAATCAGCGGCTGTTGGCGACAATTCTGGCATACTCCTCTTGATCTTGTGTGGCTCTAAAGGGTGCATGGGCATCGAGGTTTTTCCAATTCCTAATGTTTTTAAGCCATAAGTATTTCTTTCTTCCGATGCCCCGTTTTTCTTCTATCTTCCCTTCCATAATAAGCTTTAACAATTGGTACTTGGAATTTTTAAATCTGTGACCCAGATAAACAGTTTTTCTTCTTTTTATTATTGGCAGCCATTCTCATTGTCTGCCCATTTGATTTAATACTTCGACATTTGTTGTGTGATCTGTCCAGGAAATTTTAAGTAGTCTTCTAAATACTTATATTTCATGGGCCTCCAATCGTTTTATCACATTGGCCTTTGTGGTCCAGGTTTCTACACCATATAGCAGTATGGAGTAAATGTTACATTTTACAAAGCGATATCGAAGCGTTAAGTTAAGGCTGCTGTTGCTTAGCAAGGTTCTCATATAAGTAAATGATAGTCTGGCTTGCTCAATCCTGCTACGTATCTCTATGTCTGGATCTAAATCTTTAGTTATCCAACTACCGAGATATCTGAACTTGGGGACCTTTTGTATGGTCTTATTGGTAACTCTTATATTTAATAGCTTATTTCGTGTTCTACTAACCACCATTACCTTCGTTTTGTCTATATTAATTTTCAAGCCCAGTCATTCTCCTTCTGCTATTATGACTGTATCATCAGCATAGCGAAGATTCCTAATAGTCTATACGTTGATTTTGATTCTGTCTTCAGTGTCACTTAAGGCTCTATCAAAAATCGTTTCAGAGTACAGATTATAAAGGAGGGGTGACAGAACACAACCCTGTCGTACACCTTTTTCGATTGAGAAATATGGTGTAGATTTTACTCCTACTCTCACAGATGCCACTTGATTCATATAAAGGTTCTTTATGATTTTAAGGTCATTCTCGTCTATTAAACGAATGAACGTCGCTGGCCAATGGTCATTTTTTACAGTTGTTTAAATGTCGCTGGGATAAATTCCTACATTATATACAAATCGAATACAGACACACGCATTTCTAGACGAAAGTTTATGGAAGACCTAGGTTTTTAATTTGTTGACGAACATATTCACAGACGAGCCCTAGAACAAAATATTCCAAGGACAAATCGTATGAGGTTAGTGGAAATTTGTGGCATCCTGACAAGAAATCAACATATCCAGAATAATGTGTATGAAAGATGCACGTTCTGCATTAGTAAGAAAAACCGTAAAACCCGGTTTCTTTGTAGGCAGTGTGGCCAATATATTGGAACATTTAACCGGACTATGCGTTGTGTGCAGTATAGAAGAAAATAAGGAAAAAAAACGGACAATAGTTTCAGTTTATGTTGGAAATCTGTTGAATAATTTTATTTTTTTCTAACATTTCAGCCCTTGTCTTTATGTTTGTTGATACTTTGTATTAAAAAACTTGACATGTTTTTGTAAATTGTTTGTCCATTATGTTAGAACCTAAAAGAAGCCAATTTTTTTAATGTGCGTTTTTTTTCTCGAAAATAAATAAATATTGATTATTTCTGGCTATATTGCCATTTACATATATTAAATATTTAGTCAAATTAAAATATTAACAGAAAATCACAACCTAAGATATCCATTATTAAAAAAGTCAGTGAACTATGTTACAAGAATTCACGTTACCGGCGGACAAAAATATAATTGGAAACAGAACAACCAAATCGATGTTTTTCGAATATTGTTAACCTTTTTTAGTATTTATTATTTGTTTTTGTATGTGAACTTGAGGATTTTATCGTGTTTAAATTGAATGCAAAGATGGGCAAGATCGGTTAAACAGTTTTTGCGAAATTTAATTTGTTTATAAGATTTTTTGAAAAACGAGCTGATTTGGAATGCCGGTCCAGATATTTGACGAAATTGATATCAATAAATAATCCAAAGCTTATCTTCTTTGTTAAGATTTATATTAATAAAATAATAATTAATAAAATAATAATAATGAGAGATATACTACGAAAAAAAGTTAAAAAAATTACATTTATGTACACAAAATGATTTAACTCATTAGCGCCCACTGTACTCATTTAAGTACAGCTGCTATTTTGATATCCTCTAGTGCCAACAACAATTAATGCAATTCTTAGTAATTACAGGAAACTAAATAGCCCTAAGACGAAAACCTTAACAGATTTCGTTGAACAATTGATCTGGTTCGTTAGTTTTGATTTATTATTTATAAATAAAAAACGCGAGTTTTTTTTTTCTCGACATCGACTTTGTAAATTTAAGTAAGTTTCTCCAATTTACTTATTTTTGCCATTAAATGGTGTATTAAAGGGAATAAATAAATCGATTTTTATAATTATTTTAATTCTACCGTGATTTATTTATTGTAAAAATTAGCTGTACTCATATCAGTATAATGGGCATGTGGGAGTATTTTTGATATTTTAAAATTTTGTTACACATATGGCATCTGTACATAAGTTTGGGAGTATTATTATTCGAACTATCTATAGAAGAAAACACCTTCAGCTATAGAAAACTCAGCCATCGGTCTGAGATGGATATTATTATTTTTTCAGATCCAGATATGCTAGCTGCTAAGGAAGACATTGAGGATGATAACCTTTTTTTCTTTTTCTTCACGTGCCATAACATAGTCATTCGATGTTGGCGACCACGATTTCAAAGGCTTCTCGATCTTCTGCCACATGAATTAATTGTTTTGCAAGTGATATCTCAGTCAGTTTATTAACCAAGAAATCTGTTTTCTTTATACACCTCTACGGCCTTCCATTTTCAAGGATTAGCTGCAATCTCCTACATACTATGATATTATATGTTAACCTTATAGAAGGAAATTTAACAGTACCTAAAGACGTTGTAGGTGAAATTGAAACTCATTCCCCTCTAGATACATACAAAATTAATTTTTTGATGATGGGGAGAATCAGTCCCCGATACCTACAGAAATGGGACCAGCTATACTAGGGACAGAAGAAGGAGCAGCCATAATATCACTAAAAGAGGGGAGAGCTCCAGAACCAGACAAAGTACAGTTTTACTTTCTTAAACTTCTTGATGATTAATATTTAAGAAAACTATGTAAAATCTTCAATAATATCTATGACACAGGCAATATTCCAAAAGATTGGCTAGTCTTAGAATTGATTACGTTGCCAAAGAAACAGGAAGCGAAACCTATTAAGTGTATTGGTCATACACTAAAACCAAAATTATAAATCGCAGAATATCCAAACTATGCAAAAAGAGAATACAAATTGCACAGTTTGAATTCATGAAAGTCGTAGGTACGAGAGATGCACTGTTTAGTCTACAGGTATTAATCCAAAGATGCAGAGAATGACTTGCGGTATCTACACCTGCTTTGTGGACTAACAAAGAGCAATATAATACAGATATAGTTCAACGCCGAATAATGTTGGACATTCTTAAAAAAGCCCAAATATATGATAAAGACCGGCGTATAATACAAAAATTATACTGGAACCAATCAGCCACAATAAGAACAAATCTTGGAGATGTACCGAGAAAAGCGATCCAGATTCAGCGTTACGTTAAACCAACAAGTATACTTTTACCTAGATTATTTAACCTATATTCAGAGGAAATATTTAGTGAAGCCATGGAAAATTTCGAATACAAAATCCTTTTAAATATAGAATACCTAAACAACATCCACTATGCAGATGACATCGCTATTTTTGCAGACAGTTTAATCAGTTTAAAGTAACCAATAAACAAAGTAAATGAAGTGGAAGTTTATAAACTCTGTTAAGAAGCCGACTAACTAGAAAGTGATTCTAAATCCCATAAATTCCAAGCATTGGACACATTATTACAAACATCTATTAAATGAGAACAGAGTCGAATTATTTAAAGAAGATATGAATTCATCAAGAATCAAAATTCTAAAAGAGCATATTACCATAGATATCAAAATAGTTTAAAAAGCTAAAGCAGAGATGAAGAATGTAAAAGCAAGTGGACCAGAGGGAATAACTACGGAATTATTAAAGAATGGCTCAGAGAAATTACACAGAATGATCACGGTGATATTTAACGAATATAATAATAGATATCCAACACCAGATGAATGGAAAACAACATATATGACCCCAATATATAAAAAAGGTGACAGAAAAAATTTTAAAAACTATAGAGGGATATCGGTAACAAGTTCAATGAGTCGACTATACGGTCCAATACTACGGGACCTGATAGAGCAAGATTATCAATCGTCTGAAGACGAAAAACAAGGAGGATTTAGAGCAGGTCGTTATGTACAGATGTACAGATAACATCTTCTGTTGTAAACAAATTATAGAAAAGAAAATTGTGATAAATAGAGAGTTACATATGACTTTTGTAGATCTTAAGAAGGCATTTGATACAGTCCTGCTAAATAAACTATGGGAAATCCTGGACACATCAAACATACATCAAACATTGTTTAGTGCTCTCAAAGATCTATATTATGGTTCAAACTCCTGAATGAAATTCGGAAACCTCTTAGCTGAAAAATTTGCAGTTACTAAGGGTCTCAGACAAGGATGTTGTATCTCTCCGACTCTATTTAAGATTTATATCTGTGCAGCTCTGAAACAATGGAAAAGGAAAGTCAAAGGAATGGGTATACAATTGAACGACCAGGATTACATATACACTTTACAGTTTGCAGATGATCAGGTGGTGATCTTAAATGCAAAGACGACATGGAATACATGTTTAGATAACTAATTGAAGAATACCAGAAATGGGGATTAAATATCAATTTATAAAACACAAAATACCTCTCAATTGGAGCCGAAGCAGTACAACTCCATATCGTTGACAATCAAAAAATAAATCAATGTGACGAATATAAATACCTGGGCGTCATCTTTGACCGTAGTGGAAAAGACGAACGAGAAATAGAACATCGAATTGTATAAGCACGAAGGGCTATAGCATGTTTGAACGGAGTTCTATGGAGTAAAGAAATATCAAGGAAAAGAAAATGGAACATCTATGAGACAATGGTTAAAACTAGCCTACTTTATGGAGCTGAGACAGGGAGAACAACCGAGAAATATAGGCAAAAGGTCGAAGCCACGGAAATGGATGCCATCAGAAGATCGATGAGACTATCAAGAGCCCACAGAATACGGAATGAAGTAATAAAACAACAAAAGGGTATAGCGTGCACTATAGTTGAGGATATTGAGAGATGACAGTTCATATGGTATGGGCATGTGAGCTGAATGGCGGACAAAAGATTGCCTAAAAAGACGATGATGTGGCAACCCCCAGAGAAGAGGAAACAAGGAAGACCAACACAGAGCTGGAAGTAAGTAAAACATTTAGACATCAAGAAAACCTATCAAAACCTAAATTTATGGTCATCAGCAAAAATAAAATTAGAGACGTACAACTGCTTATCAAGAACACACCAGTAGATCTAGTAAAACAGTGTACCTATATCGGAACAGTAGTAAGCGAACAATGGGATCACTCACAAGAAGTAAAACGTAGAATAGAGAAGCCTAGGAGCGCATTTAACAACATGACTACACTCTTTAAAAGCCACAACCTTAATCTGGAGATAAAAGTGGCTCCTACGATGTTATATATTCTCGATAGTATACTACGGAGTTGAATCCTGGACACTCACTAAAGCGATGGAGAAAAAACTGAATGCCTTCGAGATGTATCTATACAGAAGAATCCTAAGGATATCATGGACAGACAAGACAACCGAAGAGATTGTACTACAAAGAATGGGAAAAGAAAGAGAAGTGATGTATGATTAAAAAGGAAAAGTTAGAATATATCGGACACATAATCAGAAACGACACTAAATACAAATTACTAAAAATAATTCTTCAAAGCAAAGTATTCTAAAAGCGAGGAATTTGCAGAAGAAGAATATCATGTTTAAAAAACCTGAGGAAATGGTTCTCCACAAAAACTAATCTATTTAAAGCATCATATAATAAAATAATTATAGCCCTAATGATCGCCAATATTCGGAACGAATAGGCACCCTTCGTTACCATAGAAGCCCTTCAGATGAAGAAAAAGACTTCAGGGATGTACCTTTCGCACTGTAGTTAAAAAGATTATAAGAAAAAAAGTGTTAAGGCCCGCATATTTGATTACAAGTTACCCAAACTAGTATGTGTTCTTTTAAATGCAACAACCTTAGTTTCTTTATATTCAGGACAGATACGCAAACATTTTTTGGTGAGTTATTACAAACAGCATGTCACCAACTACCCAGTGAAAGAATAACTCGAGTCTCTTCAAAGATTTAAATATGCCGTTGGTTTGTGCATTTGTGTGTCACCTTGTTGAAAATACAGTATTACCAGCACATGATAAAATTGCAAAAGTTGGACCTCTGCTAACATGGCTGAATCAGAACTAGAGACAGTGAGATATTTTTCAAAATCATATGGTTTTGTAGTTTTTATTAATTACTGAAGTTAACGGTCTATTGCATTTACCTTTGTAAATTCCATAAAGATTTATTTTGTTACTGATGTCCTTCCAGTATTTTTCTGTAGCCAAAAAATGTTTTTAACAACTTTTAATTAAACTGATGATGGAATGATTTAATTCCGAAAAGATCATTAAAATAAAGTTTTAAGCTTTTAATAAACATTTTTTATGCTTTATACGCACGATCACCACGTGCTTTTTATTTCTAATCAAGTTCTAATAAAGTCTATACATAATTTAAGTTTATATAGTTTTTATATAGTTTACATAATTTTTAGTAGTTTTAGTTTAAGTATAGTTTATATAGTTTTGGTTTAATTATAGTTTTTCATTAAACATTATTAATAATACCGTAATGTCTATTGTTTAAGCAAAAGCAGATAAACAATTAAAATATCATATTTTAAAAATCTGCGTGTACAAAATAATATTACTTCTTTTTATTTAAAATAATAAATGTACGGGACAGAACATTTAGGGAGCACATCAATGCGTTTGAAATAAACGTTATCTAAACGTCTTCTCGGAGGAGACATTGTAGAACCGACAGAATACCGATTTAACAAAAAAGAATGGATAAGAAAGAAACATTTGTCGTTCCGGTTCATTTGGCATTTTTTAGAAGTACAATGCGCAGTTGTTTTTTAAGATGTACTCATTTCATTCTGAACGCTGCGCCAACATTCGCTCCTTGTGTAACGGCCTATAAACATTTCACATGTAATTACAAAGAAAAATATAGGGCTGTTTATATTCTGTATGCCGCTTTAACACATGATAAATTGTTGGGTTTTGTTATTCTTCCTAAAAACTTGTTTTTATTTGCATAATGGATCGTTAAATTTCAATTAAAAAACCAATTATAAACGCCCTACACCTGTTTTCATCCCGCTTAGCTCTTTTCAATTTGTTGCTTTAAACAAACTGATTAATTTTGAATCGGTTTTCTGGCATGCCAGCACTCGCTTTTAAATAGCTGTTTTACTGATTGTTTAACATTTTATTAACTAATTTATCTAAATAAAAAAGTATGGACATCTAATTTCTCTGTAACACATGCTGGTATTTTGTAATACTTTGTTTTTTATGTTAATTTTTTAACAATTTTTTTAATAAAAACTTAATTAAATACTTTTTCGTTAATGCATGCCATTCGATGTTTAAACTTATTATCTACACATCAGGGTATGTCATATTAATTATTCTGTCAATTGCAGTGTTTTATTAAGGCAATATTGACAGCGCCTCAAATCGTACAATTAATTGCTTCAAATCGCAAAGAAAAAGTACTTAAATTATTATTAAACGAGATATTTTGTATTGAAATCTAAATTTTACTACAATAAGCCGGAGACACACATGCCTGTAAGAGACCTTTCACACGGACGTCCAGTTCTGCAGGAGTGGTTTTTTACTGAATCCCGTAAAAACCACTGGTGTGTTCACACACAGTAGGTTGCATCCCGTTTTTTGCGGTAGAGCAATGGGAGGTATATTATTAATAATTTGACAGATTAAAACAAAAATTTAGAGGTGATGGACGTGAACACGCTTGCGATATTGTATTATTACCGCCGCCTACGGCAATGTAAAAAAAGAAGATTTTGGGTCCACCCGATTCTAAAACAACGACCGAAGTTGGGCATTTTTCATAATCTCATGGGCGATTTGAGAAAGGATGAATCAAAGTTCTGTTATTACTTTAGGATGTTTATGGCCACGTTTGACAACCTTTTAAAAAAAGTGGAGAAACATTTTAAAAACAGAATACAAATATGAGAAAAAGCCTCACCTGAAGAAAAGCTTGCAATATGTTTGAGGTGAGTATAAAATACATGTATCATTATTAATATTTATTAGGTAAAGTTATAAAGTGTGTTTGTGTGTATATGTGTATTTGTATGTGGGTATGTGTATTATGTGTACGTATGTATTTGCTTATGCGTCTAATTACAACATAGTAACGTCTGGAAAATCAGAGCGAGTCGATTCGGCTGGTGAGCGTTGAAAGTGGTCAAATTGTGATGAACTTTGAGTTGACGGGCTTGGCGATGATGGTTGAACGTACTTTGATGTTAAATATTCTTGCTGTGATTGATACTTATAACACCTGCTTGAAATTCGAGTATTTGATCATCGCTAAGTAAGGCAACTGTGGGAAGTATTATCTTGGAACTTTTGTCTTGGTACATCACTGTTCTTAAATCGTTTAGCACCACTTGTAGGATTTTCTGGTCTAAAGCTTTCATTTAGAACAGAAAGTTCATCTTTAATTTCTTCATTTTGGTTAATAGAAATTTCCGGCTTACCTTTCTTAACATCTGTATTATCCTGTTTTTTCTTCAATATTTACACTGTCGTATGTTTCTCCTGGTTCCATAATTTTTTTTAAACAACAACTGACTGTGATAACAGTATTTTTTTATATTTGCCGAAGCAGAGCCAGATTGCTTGGTCGTCTTGGTTGCAGTTAAACTTTTTGACCAGCTGTATCTAATCTGATTCCATTTCTTAACGACTGTTTTGCTGTTTTGCTGAAAAAGAAAACAATGATACATTCAAAAATATTTGCGTACTTGGCATCTGGGTATTTAATTATGGATTTACATTATACGTTTCAAGTGGAAGTTTCAACAATCAGTAGCAATATTATAGACGTAATAAATGTCATATGGAACAACTTATGTAAAGAGTATATGAAACTGCCATACACAAAATTTGAATGGGAAGAAATTGGTGACGGATTCTTTACTAAAGCAAATTTTTCTCACTGTGTTGGTGCAGTAGACGGGAAACACATACGATTTAAGAAACCAAATGGCAGTGGTTCTATGTACTTTAATAACAAGGATTTTTTTTCATTGTATTACTAGCAGTAGTGGATTCGAAATATAGATTCATTTATATTAGCGTAGGCTCATATGGCAAAAAATGTGATTCCTTTATGTTCAAAGAATTAACTTTCTGGAAAAAGCTAACTAATGACAGTTTAGATTTGCTGGATGCTCGTCCTCTTTCTGAAGGTGAGGACTCAAGAGTACCTTTTGTGAAAATAGGGGATGAAGGATTCGGTTTACATTATAATTTGGTGAGACCCTATGGAAAAACTTATCTGGATAAAAATAAAAGAATATTTAATTATCGATTAACTAGAGCCAGACGCTACGTAGAATCTGCGTTCGGAATATTGACAAACAAATGGCGAATAATTCATCGCCCATTTGACGTAAGCATTAGTACCTTGGATACTTGGTCAAATATATATAAGTACGCGAGGTGGACATTGTGCAAATAAAATACGAAGAGAGTTTACTAATTATTTTATGTCTGAAGTCGGAGCTGTACCGTGGTAAGATAAAGCAATCTTCTTAACGTGCCGTATCAAGTACCCTTGACGTTGGCGATTAACATGGCGAAACTGTCTCTGTCTCGAGCTATTCTAAATAGTTGCTCAGCTTTCTTTATTCCTGTCCACTCCCTGATATTCTTCAACCAAGAGGCCTGCTTTCTATCAATTCCTCTGCGTCCTTAGATTTTAGCCATCATAATAAGTTGAAGAATATTATATCAGTCTCATCGGTTCATCGTTGTAGAAGTTGTGGAAGTCTTACTGAATAAGTGTCTAACAGAAAAAAGAATACCCAGCCTATGGGAAAACGCCGAAATAATACTTTTACACAAGAAAGGAGACACTACTAATATTGAAAACTACAGACCTATAAGTTTGTTGTCACACTTATACAAATTGTTAACAAGAATAATAACCAACCGCATAACACAAAAACTTAATTTATATCAACCGGTTGAACAGGCGGGATTTAGAATGAAGAGGAAAAAACTGAAAAAATGCGCCTTGATAAAGGTATTAGACAAGGTGATACTATTTCACCAAAGCTTTTTACCTTAGCATTGGAAAATGTATTCAAACAGCTTAACTGGGAGGAAAAAGGTCTAAACATTGATGGTGTACGTTTGAGTCATTTGAGGTTTGCGGATGACATAGTATTATTTAGTACAGATATCAAGGAACTGGAGCAAATGTTGAAGGAATTAAACCAGCAGTCAAATAAAATAGGTCTCAAAATGAACCTTCAGAAAACAAAAATAATGAGTAATTTACAAACTAATCTTGTTATCGACAACGTCAGTCTTGAAAATGTAGACCACTATATATAATATATATATATATATATATATATATATATATATATATATATATATATATATATATATATATATATATATATATATATCTTGGACATACCATTAAAATCGGCAAAGAAAATCAAATAGCCGAAATAAAAAGACGCATACAACTGTCTTGGGGAGCTTTCGGCAAATTAAGCTTTATTTTGAAGAATAAAGATATACCAATGTGTCTAAAACGTAGAGTTTATGACAAACGTATCTTGCCTGTAACTACATATGGACTGGAGACCATGGCCTTCACAAAGAAAACCTTAGAGCAGCTCAGTACAACCCAAAGAGCAATGGAGAGGGCCATGCTAGGGATTAGTTTGAGAGACAGGATTCGAAATAACGTCATTCGTGAAAGAACAAAAATTACTGATGTCTCAGAACGTATTGCAAGGCTCAAGTGGCAATGGGTCGGACACGTTGCCCGAGATAATCCCGAAAAATGGACACAAAGATTAACAAACTGGAGACCAAGAGAGAACAGGCGAGGAGTAGGCAGACCGCAGAAGAGGTGGACAGACGATATCAAACAAGTCGCGGGCAAGCAGTGGATGAGAATTGCCAAAAGTAGAAATCGATGGATGCAAATGGAAGAGGCCTATGTCCAGCAGTGGACGAACACAGGCTGAAGAAGATATCGGTCTCCCCTTACTACGTGTCCAAAATAGGCCATATTTCTACATTTGATGTTATCAAGCAGCTCGCGAGCAGCATTTGCTCTCTCAAGGACTGCCACATTTGTCAGCATAGCCGTCCATGGAATTTTTAGTATACGTCTGTGCAGCCACATTTTAAAGGCCTCCAGACGATTAATGGTGGATATTTTTAATGTCCATGCTTCAACACCGTATAAGAGGGCTGACCAAATGTTGCATTTAACCATGCGCTTTCGAAGTTGAAGTTGCAAGTTATCATTACAGAAGAATGACCTTATTTTTAAAAATGTCGTGCAAGCTATCTCGATTCTACATTTTATTTCTTGATCTGGATCTAGTTGTTCAGTAATATGGCAACCAAGATATTTAAAACTGAACACTCTGAATTATTTGACCATCATCATATAATCGTGCATCTTGATGTGCTAAACGGCTAAACACCAAGTGTTTTGTTTTTGAACAGTTTATGTTTAGGCAAAACTCTCTTCCCACTGTATCAATGGCATTTAAAAGGCATTGTAATTCATTCATGTCGCTTCTTTAACTATTCTATCTGAATATAAATTAAATAACAGTGGGGATAGTATACAACACTGTCTGACACCTTCTTGTATTTTACATATTTCTGTTGATTTTCCGTTTATGCAAGCTGTCGCTGTTTGACGCCAGTATAACTTTTTTATGAATCGTATGTCTTGACTATTAACTCCTTTCTCTTTTAATATTGTAATTAATTTGTGATGCTGTACTCGATCAAAGGCTTTCTCATACTCAATAAATACAGCAAAGACGTCTTTCCTTTGATCTCGACATTTCTGCAGTAATACATTTAGTGCAAAGAGGGTTGTCCCGAGTTCCCAGTCCATTTCTAAAGCCAAATTGTGTTTCATCCTGGTCTTCTTCACATTTATCTCTGATTCTACTATGGACGATGCGTAGAAATACTTTCAAAGTGTGGCTCACACGGCTTATCATTCTATAATCGCTACAGTTTTTCGGACGTTGTTTTTTTGGTAGTGTTATGAATTCGGACTTTAACCAATCTTCAGGGATATCACCCTATATATTTGTAGAATAAACATCATTAAAAAGTTTGACCAGTATTCCAATGTTCTGCTCATTTATAAGCTTTAACATCTCTGTCGGTATGATATCAGGGCCAACGGCTTTCTTGTTCTTTGCTAACTTTATAGCATGCAGTATTTCTGATTTTAGTATTTCTGGTCCTTCACCTTTAACTAAAGTCTCCGGTTCTTCGGGTCTATCATCATTATACAGTTCACTTATATAATTACACTAGGTTGTTCGAATTTCATGTTCGTCTATTATTATTTTTTTTGATGAATCGGTTATAATATGTGGAGTTTTCTTATGATAAAGACCAGCTACTTCTCTAACTTTTTAAACATATTAAACGTATTGTGTT
The DNA here is from genome assembly GCA_918026665.1 of Diabrotica balteata. Lineage (NCBI taxonomy): Eukaryota > Metazoa > Arthropoda > Insecta > Coleoptera > Chrysomelidae > Diabrotica > Diabrotica balteata. Next base: position 121,170,226 of record OU898280.1, read on the forward strand.
TTTCATTCAACTTTTCTAATTTCTTGTATTTATCCTCCATCCATTTTTCTTTAGCAACCTTTATTTTTTGTTTAATTAGTTTCTATTTTTCCTTATATTCTGTCTTGTTACCTTTCAGTTTCCTTCTCTGCTCCATTCATTCCAGGATTTCATCAGTCATCCATTGTTTTTTTTTGTGCCTGTGTAACGTTGTTAAATATTTTTCTATTACTTTCAAGGTAAGATCTTTAAATGTGTTTCATATTTCTGTGTTGTTTTCATTTATTGATTTCTTTAGCTCATTATTTAAGTCATTTTCTATTAACGTTTTGTTGGATATTAAGATATTTAATTTTGGTGTTTTGGGGCTTTCTTGGACTTTTTTGAGCTTCACTTTGATGTCAGTTATTACAGGGTTATAGTCTGAACCGATATTTGCACCAGGATATGTCGCTACTCTGGCGATGCCATTCTTAAATCTCTTGTTTACCAGAATATAGTCTATCTGATTTCTAATCATATGTAGTGAATTATCTCCTGGTCCCTTTCATGTGTATAACCTTCTTTTGTGTAATTTGAACAATGGATTTGCGATTATCATGTCATGTTCTTGACAGAACTGGTGTAATCTATCGCCCCTTTCATTGCTCTCCCCTAGTCTATATTCAACTACCAGGTCAGATCTTCGGCCTTGGAAAATTTTTGCGTTAAAATCTCCAATAATATGTGTGACTTCGTTACTTTTTAGATTTTTAAGTGTCTGTTTTAATTGGCTATAGAATGATTCGACATCATTGTCATATTTCTTTTCTGCAGTAGGGGCATATATCTGGATAACATTGACATTAAATGGTTTGCTACTTAATTGGAGTATTGCCAGTCTGTCGTTCACTGGTATAAAATTTTTCACATATTTCCTTAATTTAGATGTTAGAAATAAGCCAACTCCATTCCTATGATGTGTGTCATCTTCTGCACTTCCAGGATAGTATAGTGTGCCTTCATCTTGTTCACATATTCCCGTTCCAGGCCAGCAGAGCTCACTGATGCCCATTATATCAATTTTTAAACGTTTAACCTCTTGAACTAAGTAACTGAGCTTGCCTGCTGCATAGAGGCTTTTAACGTTCCAGGTACCTAATCTGATTGTAGTCCTAGACATTTTTAAAATTGTCGTACTTCTAAAATTGTAGGGATTTCGTGTGATGACGACTGAGGAGGCCCTACAGTCTGGTGCGCGCCCTTCCCTGCCGCATCTTGGTTTCGGTGATTTATGATTAGTAATACTTCCGTTACGATTGTATTAAGCCATGTTAACTTTACTCAGGAGAAATACTTGGGGTGGTTTCCGGTTTCCTTCTTCAGATAAAGCAATACAGAGCTAAATAATACTATTTCAATAAACATTTAAATTTAAGACTTACCATATTTTTTTCTTTCTTCCTCTTCCATCCCCTCAAATTCTTCATTCAAAATAATACAAACTTCGCGCCATGCGACAGTTCGCAAATTTTTATCCTTATAGTTCTCTAAAGTTTCATCCCATATTATAGGTCTATTTTCTATAAGAGGAATAAGTACTTCTGGGTCTCTTTTGGTTTGCGTCATCTTGCAGCACAATTACAAAACTGGCCTTGCGTAGATTGGTAAGCACTGAGCGAAGGAGTGGGCACGGTCAACAGTTGGCTGTGTTCGAGGGAAGGGGGGGGGGGGGGAATCTCCGCTACTCGCACCGCGTCCAGTAAAAAACGGTATGCAGGAAGTGGTGAGAACACTTCCATTACATTATACGTATAATTAAACTGGATCCTTTTTTTCCACCCATTCCAAAACCGAATGTCAAATTTAAACGGATCGGTCTTTTGCTGAATACCGTAAACACAATGCTCGTGTGATTGCAAGTATCAAGTACGTATACGACTCAACAGGACTCTGCAAAATACTGTACTTGCAAAAAACGGGATGTTGCCATGTGAAAGGGCTCTAAAATGATAAAGTCACTTGTATGGCAGTTTCTGGTAAGCAACACAGCTAGTATACGCAAAATACATTTGGGAGTAATGGCATGCCAGCAGCTTGCATGCGTGTACTGGCAAGAAAAAAAAGTAGGGGTACAAGTTAGTGTAGTTAGTGTAGTTATTACACATGCCAGTAATCAGACTGGTTTTCAAGTGAAATGTATTAAAGTCTTAAATAAATTAAAGTTTTTGAATTTCGTAAAACCAAAATGGAAAGTAAAGGTCCGTTGCACCCAATAAAAATAACTTAGTTCATATTTTAACAGCTGAAAACATTGATATAGCATTGTTAAGTGAAACGTGGTTAAAACTAAATCAAAATTATACATTTAAAGGTTATAATATAATCCGCAAGGAAAGATACAATGGGTATGCCGGTATACCAATTTTGATTAAAACTTCTATCCCATTCTGTCAAGTGAATATTACTAAAAATTTCAATGATAAAATCTAGTTTGTGGCATCTCGTTAAATGGCGTTAAATTTAACAATTTAGAATTAAGTTTCTTGTCTGTGTATAGGCCAACTAAAGTCCGTACTTCTAAAGATGATTGGAGAAATGAAAAAAAAAAACCCTTAAAAGGGGGGTACATTAATTACACGAACGTTTTCAATATAAACACATTTTAAATATACCCATTTACAAAGATCTGACCTCTTTTTGTGATACGTGGTATTACAGCCAGCTGCAGGAATTATTTTCCTTGTGGATTTTGATTGGAAAAATATCTTTTCTTAAGTTACATCACCTTGTGTACTTGAAGGGGATATCAATGCTCGTAACTAATTATGGGGCTAACTGCACAATGATACTGTAGGTCATCAAATCGTCAGCAGTGTCGAGGACCTAGATCTTATTATTTTGAATAATGGGGAACCCACATATATTCCCATTGTATGTTAATCATACATTGAGAAATGTATGATTAACATTTCTCTTTGTACAGCTAATCTAGTAGTCTAGTAAAGTTACCTGGTTTGTCTCTTCAGATACCTTAGGGTCAAATCATTTTGCTATAACCATGAACCGTTCCACATCTAACACATCACATGAAACAATTTATTCAAAAAGCAAATGGAATCTCGATAAAACCAATTGGTCACTTTATATATCCTAAATAGCAAAAATGGTTGCAAACTAAGTAGCTCTTTAAACACTTACGAAAATTATAATTTTTGTATTGATTGTATTAATGAATCTGCTTCAAAATCTATCGCTCAATATAAAATTCTTAAACTTAAAAATCGTCCCTTACCATCATGGTAAGACCCTGCATATGATATAGTAATTAATGATAGAAAAAAGTCATTAAAAGCTTGCAAACTTTCATCGAGTTTTGATAACTACTTAAAATGTCAGGAAGCTACTGCTCGAACAAAAAAGCAGTTGAAGCAAAAAGCTAAATCCAGTTGGATCAAATGGTGCTCCAATTTATACAAAATTACCTATTCTAAGCAAATAAGGCCACAGGCTAACAAAATGAATCGAAAAACGCAGAATAGTATAAAACCGTTCAGTAATGAAGTTTTAAAGGACTTCTTTAATAAAGCTTCTTTTCCGTGGGTTCAATATTTCTCTAACCAATCCGAACATATACACCAATCTAATCACTTTTTGTTGAAACCTTTTATTAAATCTGAATTAGATTTGCTCTAAAAAAAAATTGAAATAATATCTCCCCGAGGATTGATCAAATCAAACACCCTATGTTAATCAACAACTATTTAACAGAACTATTCTTGGATATTGAGGGAGCATACGAATCAGTTTGCTAGTCAACTTTCAGAAATAAAATAATTAATTTATTTCATATGGCAATCGCCTTCGTGGATACAACAAAAGGATTTTACACAAAGAGGATCTATGTAAGATATAATAATAACAAGCTAATTGGACCTCGATATAATTATCAAGCTATATCACAAGGCTCAGTTTTATCTCCAATTTTATATAATATATACAGCTCTGACATACATAACATCTAAACAAATAACAGTTCATTCAAAATTGTACAGTATGCTGACGTTTTCGGCATCTATATAGAAAACAAAAAATATTAAACCTGTATGCAAAGCCTTAGCAAAGTATGTGAATCCCTTTTTTTATGATTCTTAGAGAATGGTTTCAATTTATCTATAGAAAAGTCAGTAGTATCTATCTTCACAAGACATAACATTTCCACAAATTAAAATATCATTCTGAACGATCAATGTTTTAAGCTTAAAAATTATGTCAAATATCTAGGCCTTATTTTGGATAAGAAGTTAACTTGGAGATAACACATAAAGTACATGCTTGATAGATGTAACAAAGGCAGCAATTTCCTCAGAATGACAACTAAAACGTGGTAGGGTTGCAATGTAGAATCATCCTTGTTGTTTTATCGCGTTTATATACGACCTATTCTAGATTACGGTGCTACTCTTTATGGTTCCGCCTCCAAGAACCTTTTAAGAAAAATTGTCTCGTTTCAAAATTCTATCATGAGGGTACGTTTGGGTGGTATGAGATCAACCCTATACAACCCTTATATGTCAAAGCAGCTGAGCTACCCCTTGAAAGTAGAAAAAACTTTTTTAAGTGAAAAAAGCCTTCTTAAAATTCTATTAACTAACTCCCAGTTATTCTTCAAAACTATTAAAATGTTTAAAATGGCCACACTGAAAAGTTTTTTTTTTTTATTTTTATTTATCCGCATCAACCACTAGGGTTATTAGCGGTAGGTTTATGATACAAATATAGAAAATAAGATACATTTTAAAAGTCATGACTTACAACAATATGGTATTATGTACATGTATGTAAATGTAACAAAAATTAAATCACAATTTATTATAGAGTTTACAGTGTTTTAAAAAAGACAGAACTTCATTGAATTTTATATCCAGTGCTTCTTTCAGGCTGTTGGGTATCTTGAATATCGCCTTGGCTGAGGTGTACTCTGGATATTCTATTAATATATGGTTGACTGTGAAAGGTGTTTGGCATCTTTGGCACATTGGTAGTGGTTCTTTGGAGATTATGTAGCCGTGTGTAAGTCGTGTATGCCCAAGTCGGAGTCTGCTGATAATTACCTGGTCTTTTCGTTTTTGTGGTATATTAAGATTTTTTGAGGATACGTCTGGTTTGATATTTTTAAGATTTGTGTTTGTTTGGTCCCATATTTCTTGCCATATTTTATTCACATGAGTCTTTAATAAAGTCTTAGTATCTGATATTGGTATAGCTGTTGTAGTCGAAATGTTCACATTGTTTATTGCACTGAAAAGTTTATATTTCTGATTTATCGACTTATTCACAGATGGTACAGATTTTGTTGTAAATATTTTATTAAAGCATTTAATTTTTGCATGCTTATTGGTAATCATGGCGTAGTTGCTATTTTGTATTGTTAAAAAAAGGTTTTTTTGTTTGCTTTGCACAGTATATAAATTTCACAGTGATATTTTTCGACAAGAATATTATTCCAAACTACGAATATAGATTCGTAGTGTTTAATATTTGCACTTGGAACTTTGCTATAAAAGGTTTTTGTAATATATTTTAAATATGTTTAGCAGGAAGTTTTAAATGAGACGGGAATCGGTTAACAATAGGAGACAGCCAGGCCCTCGAGTTTCTGTAGGAATTTTTCGACATCCTTCACTAAAAGATGCTATTGACATGTCAAACAAAAGTTCCAGTCGCTCTGCCGGTCTTTCTAGTCGTTAAAAGTGCAACGACCATTTTTCAGGTGGATTACTATCACTGACTCTTTGAATTATGTGCAAACTTTAACAATCGATTAAATTCTGTGGAACTTTGTACAATAGGGGATAAATTTGTTTTACTCTGGCAGATGAAGCAGAAAAATCTATTAACAATGACTTTGTACGAATTTAACTAAAAATATAGGAAAATATATAGATACTATTTAGAATTTTGATGTCAATATACTGTGTAAAATGTGGATAATAATATTGGACTGTTTTAAAGACGGCTTTAATCCTAAATTTAAATTACAAAAAGTTTTGTCTTGTCAACTGTGTTTTAAATAACAATTTTTTATTAGTTATATTCTGATGATTTTAAGCTTGATCATCATCCCAGCTACATTTTTAATTTGAATTTTTTTTACTACGCACAGATTCTTGGTAAATGAATTTTGAACATTCTTAGCAAAATTATACAAATATAATACAAATAGACTGAGCATTGCAATACATCGTTGGTCCCCCATTGTGACAGAGAAAACTAACGTAAAACAACCCTTACATCTCTTTCGAATCGCCTGTGTGTTTTGACCACATCACCTAAACGAACCGATGTGATAATCACGTGGTCAATAAATCCGGCCCATTAGAAAAAGTTACAGGGAATGTTTCACGTTACTTTTCTCTCTCGCACTGGAGGAACGCTAATATATTACAGTCATCAGCCTATGTTTATTATATGTCTGTGGCAAAATTCAGCTTGTTCTTATGATTTTTAGATATTTAGTGGTATTTTCGTCTCTGACGAGCAAATGAATACAACATTCCTCTATACATGGCGTTTTTTGATTTCGAAAAGGCTTTCGACAGTGTCGAACATTGGGCAGTGAGAAGTTCTTTGATTAACAGCCGAATTGACCACAGATATACGGAACTAATAACCAATACATAAGAAAGCCAAAACAACAATTAAAGTATATGAAGGAACAAAATCATTACAAATAAGTAGAGGCGTGAGACAGGGTGATACAATATCACCGCAACTTTTTAATCAGGCTCTTAAAGATACTTTTATAGGATTAGAATGGGAAAAAAAAGGTATAGAAATTTGTGGACAACGCTTGAACCATTTAAGGTACGCTGATGACATCGTATTGATATATATATATATATATATATATATATATATATTATATATATATATATATATATATATATATATATATATATATTTATATCAAATATAATACGGTTCAAAGAAACTCAAAACTACTATATATATATATATATATATATATATATATATATTATATATATATATATATATATATATATATATATCTTGGTCAAACTATAAAACTTAACAAAGAGAACCAAACAGCAGAGATCAAGAGACGAGTTAGACTGACATGGGCGGCATTTGGCAAACTAAGCTACATTCTTAAAAACAAAAGATATCCACAGCATCTTAAGACCAAAGTATATAATCAATGCGTACTCCCTGTTCTTACTTATGGTTCCCAAACGTGGAGATCTACAAAAGCAAACATGAACAAAATCATAAAAACCCAAAGAGCAATGGAAAGACAAATGTTGCACATAAGACTAATGGATAAGAAGAGAAACGAGTGGATAAGAGAGAAAACAAAAGTGAGGGATGTTAGACAAGAAGTTGCAAAATTGAAATGGACATTTGCCGGACACAATATAAGACAAAAAGAAGACCGATGGAACAATATTCTTGTTGGAGACCGTGGGAATATAAACGAAGCAGAGGAAGGCCCCAAATGAGATGGGCAGATGATATTAAGAAGCACGTGGGCTCTAGATGGATGACTGTAGCGACAGACAGAGAAGAATGGAAAAAGATTGGGAAGGCCTATGTCCAAAGATGGACCGAAGAAGGTTAATTAGTTAGATAGATAGATAAATTCGTCTCTGAATACTGACATAAAAATAAATATTTTTTTTTTCAATCGTCACAAAAGTATTAATATTTATAATTGATTGAAAATATGAAAATGTTACTTTTACACCTATGCGTAAAAGTGAAGCACTTCAACGCCTGGTCACCAAAGTGCAAAAATGTTATTTTCAAAAAAGAAGGAAAAAAAAACTCAAAACTTAACTTTCTTTACTCACAAAATTTACATTAATAATGTAATTATTTATGGTTCATTTTTTTTATTTGTCACTTATTTTTTATTTTAAAAATACGCAAAAATCGGTGATTTTTCTTATTTGTCAAAGTGACAATCGATAGAAGTAACCACAGTAACGTAAAAAAATATTTGCGACGTTTGAAAACAAAAATATAGTACGTCCACTCTATCTTTTCCCATGAATAAAATTATTCACAAATTACTTCTTATACCAGGTCTCTTTTTTACTCACAAAAACTAGTATTGCAAAATTAAGCCGCTTGTCCATAGAAATCACAATAAATTAAACAAGGATCAACAATATGGAATGGCTTTGATACATCGAGTTAGAATCTATGAAGAGGGCGTCACGTGACTAAAAACGACCTCACTTCGACCATATTTGCTGTTTTTCGAATATTTTTAGTTTTATAATACTTTTATAGAAACTTTAATAATATATTGTGATAGTGCATAATAATGGTTTCTTGTTCTCAACGTAGTTGCAGTAGCAGAAGCAATGTTAATAAAAAATCTTCAGGAGTATCGTTCCACAGGTTAGTATACAAATATGTAAACAAAGTAATGGTCCGTACTTCAGAGAATAAATTAATAGTATTTGACTGTATTAATTTATCTTTGAATAACTAGTCATATTTGTATAGTAGTTTTAATATTATTTAGCCTGGCCCTGATCCCACCGCCATATTGGTATCATCGTTAGCCACGCCTACCTACGCCGTTTTAAATACATACCTTAATATGCTCATAGCTTCTCCATAGGTTCTAAGTCGATGCTTTTATACCATGTTTACTGTAAATTTTGACATTTACAATTTTAATTGACAGTAACAGTAGCTCATTTGTTGTATTTATTGATATTTTTTTTTTTTGTTTTTCAAATTATTTAGTAATTTCAAGTTCTTCTTGTAGGTATTTATTTTTAAGCTAATAAGAAAAGTTTTATTTTCTAATCTAGAAATTGTCATTATACTACATAAGTCTGGCTATAGTTCCGTCGAACGGAAACTTATTTTGTATTTTCGAGATTACTTATTATAATTATTATTTTTAAGATACGCCTGGAAAAATGCTAAATTCCCAAGCGCAGTAACTTGTGTTGAATTGGCATGACAATACGAGCATAGATTAATAATAAACTAGCCTTTGATTGATGGCGCTACTTGACACCGAATTGGTTTCGGTATTGACATTTGCCATTCATGACATGACGTCTGTCAAAATTTTAAGTTTTAAAAACAGTTAGTTTGATTTTTACAGCCGTCAACAGCAAGCAAATTTTGTGTTTATGGAGAAATGAAAAAAGTCGAGTATCGTTCGGTAATTAAGATCCTTCACAAAAAGGGTAAGTCAAAGCCGACCTAGATGAGGTTTATAGTAAAGTTGCACATTCGTTAGCAACAGTAACATTTTAAAAAGCTGAATTTGTTCGTGGTCGTACGAGTGTTTTTGATGATGAGCGTCCCCAGAGGCCAAATGAGGTCACCACGCCGGAAATGATCAACAAACTCCATGACATGATTACGGCATATCGTCGAATTAAACTCCGCGATATATAGGTCCTAAACATTTTCTATAAACGCATACACAACATCATTCAGCATCATTTGGACCTGAAAAAGCCATCGACGCGATAGGTGCCGCGTTTGTTAACAATCGATCAAATGCAAAAACGTGTGACCACTTCGGAGACGCTTCTGGCGATGATACGGCACAATCCGAAGGATTTTTTTCGCCAATTCATTACCTTTGATGAAACCTGGGTGCATTATTACACACCGTAAACCAAAGAACAGTCGAAACAGTGGCTTAACCGCGGCAAAGGGACGCCGAAAAAGGCAAAGAGTGCATATTCGGCATATTTGGAAAAACGAAAAACAATCAACGGTAAGTACTAAGCAGCATTATTGGATCGATTCGATGCCGAATTGCGTTGACAACGCCCCGGTTTAAAACTCAGAAAAGTGCTCTTTCACCAAGACAATGCACTGTCTCACCGATCGGTTGTCGCCATGGCAAAATTACACGAATTGGGCTATGAATTGGTTGAACATCCACCGTATTCTCAGATCTTGCCGCCAGCGATTTTTTCCTGTTTCCAAACATAAAAAATGGCTCGAAGGACGCTGTTTTGCAACAAATGATAAGGTTGTCTCTGAAGCTTCGGCTAAATTTAAATAGCTCGAGCAAAAGCACTATTCGGATGGGATAAAAAAATTGGAATATTATATTACTAAGTGTATCGAGCTAAAAGGGGACTATGTTAACAAATAAATCGATTTAATTTTAAAAAACTTGTTTTTTCTATCAAAGGTTAGTTTTATATCACTCCACCCTCGTAGTGCCAAAAGTATCCGAAAACCAGAAAGTTATGATGAGTTTGTTTCGAGAGCAAATTTATTGTTTTGTTCAAAATCCAACGTAGATGATTATTATGGGAAAATGAACAACGAACTTTTTACTGTGAATAAGCACACAATTAGTACCTAATTTAAAAGAGCCATTATTGTTTGTATTGTAAAATCCAGTATCCTTTTAAATTAAACTACCTTCAACTACTTCAAGGAAACATGAAATCATTATCGTACATCAGGATCACAAGAACTATACTATTCCCTCTACAAAACACTCAAAAAATATTTGAATAAGCGGTCAATACTATTATTCCAAACTGAGAGAATTTTATTACCAATAATTAAAACTAGATACTTAAGAAGATGAAATAATTACATGATTCGCAACTCTCTTAATACGCAACAAGTGTTTAGGTAATCTGTATAAATATTATTTTTCCTAGAAATCTAACTAAATAAATCATTTCGTTTCTTTTTAACAATAAAATAATATACATTTTTAGAAAGTTTTTAAATTATTTTTTCTTCCGTTCACTGTTCTGGCTGTTTTTTAGCAGCCGATCGTCAAGCGAACGTAAAACTCCAGTATCATTTACGAACTCTGAAAAGACTACAAAATCTCCAACGGAAACTTTTTATCCCATATCATTTAATACTTTTCGCAAACAGATTTTGCGTAACTTTAAATTACCTTTCCATAAATATTCTTCATCCCAATAAAGGGGTATTTTTTACAGAAGTAACAGTACGGTGACAGCTACTTATTTCAGCGGAAAATTGAATTATTTCAGTCGAAACGAGTTAAGTAGGTAAAAGTGTACATTCATGAATAGAGCCGACGCATTTGTCAAAGTAAATAAAACTTGAAATGATTACATAAAAGTTACCGAGAGCCATCCCAGATATTCGTTTAAACTTTTCCATCTCCAAAGGCGACAAGGAAATGATTTATAGCTCTTTGCAGTCGTCGAAATTTATTTGCCTGCAGTTTACTATCGCATGACTTTCTTTCAGACTTTTGTACTTCTTGAAAGCTTGCAGACTCATCAGAAACTTGCTTTCGGTTTATTATGGAAGCTTTTAAGGAAATATGGAGCTCCGTTACGGCGCAGTTTTTAAAAATGTTAGCTGACCCATTAAGAATTTTTTTCGTTTTGGTAATAAGTCCATTATAATATTAAATCAGGGCAAAGCATTTTAAGGCAAATTGTATTAATAAAAACATAGGATAGCGATATTTATTTTGACACTCAACAACAACACTGCCAGAAGTTCTCCGTTAACAAATATATATATATATATATATATATATATATATATATATATATGTATATATATATATATATATATATGTATATATATATATATATATATATATATATATATATATATATATATATATATATAGGGGAGAGTCCTACAGTACCGTCACCTTAAGATTTATCAACAAAAAAATCTAAAATGCTAAAAGGTACATATTTAATACTTCCTGTCATGTATGAAAGGACTATTATGCTGTCAATGAAAGTAATAAACAATCATAATGTTTCAAAATAATGACTTTATTAATGAGAATAAAGATAAGGAAAAATTAAACTTTATAAAATTTATAAAATTGGCCTCCAGTACTGGCCAGTAAATATATTACCAATTAAACAATACAGAAAACACAAATATATTGTTTGGATAGCTCTGATATGTTCGCACAAGCCTCATGAACCCAAATATTACAGTTTCCACACTGTATCCAATGGTCTTCATGAGATTCAGTGCACAAAGGACAAACTGTCTCTTCTTCAACCGGTCTGCTAGGAGGAGGTAGGTTTTCATCTTTATTTTTCCTACTTTTCTTACTAACATATCTTCCTGACAACAAGCTTTTACCTTTTTGAACATATTTTCCTGAGACCCTATTTTTTTTGTTAACGTCATTTTCCAGAAGTAAATTCTTCCCTCGTTTAAGTGATTCGACGCATGTTTTGTCTGCTTTTTTCTCTTCCAGCATTTTTTTGTATAGAGAACCAGTTATAATTTCACTTTTTTTAGCTTTAAGACGCCGGGCAGTTGCTCTTCTTTAAGAAGCATCAGGAACCGGTGAGAGTTCTGTAAGTGCAGCTTTAAAATTGTCTGTGGATAGGTCAATTGTAGCTTCTTCTTGAGATTCTAATTGCCGCAAAAAAGCAATTTGTGATTCTCCATTAGCAAGAGTAGTTTGGTTGTCGGAATGCACAGAATTTGTAATATGGGCTACGAGATCAGGAGCAGGAGTAGTAGATGTTGGTTCTAGTAGTTGGGAAGATGAAGGAAACGGTTCTGATGTTGATGGTGTTGCTACTAGCAGTTGAGAAAATGAAGGCAATGATTCTGACGTTGATTGTTGTTCTGTAATGTTGGTTATGTTAGAACAAATAAAGTCCAAATCATTAAAGACATTTTTATCAAAGGGGTGTTTGCCTGTGCAACGAAAGCCACTAACTGCGATTTCCATTCGAGAAACTCGATTAAAAGCTAAAGCAACTAAGCCAGCAATCTCGTATTCACTGATTCTAATACCGGGATTTAATCTCATCCACAAGTCACATGCATTATTATAAGCAGATTTAAATGGCTTCATGAACGTACGATCCAGTGACTGTAGCTTATGGGTCGTATGTGGTGGGGTGCTAAGGATATGGATGTTATTTTTCCGGGCAAATTTAATAACATCTAAGTCCTTATGACTCGCATGTCTATCTAAAATCAGAAGAACTAGATTCTCGGCTGTACGATTAGAATAATGCACAAAATGATGCATCCATTTTAAAAATAATTCGGCATTCATCCAGCCGTTTGGCTGAGCTTCGCCTACGCTCTCATTTGGGGCGTTAACCATTAGTCTTTCATTCATTCGGACTCGTGGAAATATAAAATATGGTGGAACAAAATTGACCTCCAGCGCTCATTGCAAAAAGCACCGTCACGTTCTTTCCACGTTCTGCTGAAGTCAGTTTTCCTACTTGTTTTTGGTTTTTAGTAGCTAAAACTTTGGCATGTTTTTGGACAATGCTGACACCAGTCTCGTCGCAATTCCGTATTTTATAAGGAGTGAATTTAAACCTCTATATCAAAGTCTCTAAACCATCAAAGAAACGCTCAACCTGAGGTCTGTTAAATCCTACTGCTCTCATTAAGCTCGTTGATTCAGCACTCCGCAATAATAAATCACTATGTCTTTTCTTAAAAGAATAATAATAGTTTTTCCCTGCCATTTCTTTTTCTTGATTAAACTGCTGAGGTATCTTAAACTTCTCTGCCAGTTGAAAAGCAAGACGTAAAAATTCTTGCCTGTTTAAAGGCATTAGTCTATTGGCTAAGTCTTTAACATGTGTCGCCAATGTTTCTTCATGTTCGGGTGAAAAAGTATTGTGAAAACGACCCATAACTGGCTCAATGGATATCTCTTTATTATTTTTAATAGCACTTACTCTGTCATTCAATGTAGTTCGTGGTATCTGATAGCGTTCAGCAGCTTGACGTGCACTCATCTCATTACTCAGTACCTTTTTCACGGCTTTTGCATGTTTGCAGGATCCCAGCTGCCCTTTTTTTGCCTCACATGAACATTATTTTTATCACTTGGCATTTTTGCGTACCTGTAAGTAAAAGAAATCTTTTAAAAACGAACTTTATTATTAGCCGGTACTGCAGGACAATGCAGTGGCCGGTACTGGAGGAAACGAAAAAAAAAAGTTTGTTTACAGGTAAAAACAAACGCATAAATATTGATTTAAAGTATACTTTTTTATAGTTATATAAGTACACTATACATAACAGGAGTTATTTGTTTTAAACTGGATCTTTAAATGTTGAAAATCACCAACAGAATTTTAAATATGCAGTGTACGTCTATGATGCCCAACACAAATCTTTGCACTGACAAGAATCCTGTCGCGACAAGTTGACACAAGGATCTACAGACCGAGAGTTTGGTACAAATTCCACGGCTTCGCGCAATCGTACTTGTAAGTTCGTGAACTAAGTCGACTGGAGTTACAATTTGCCAAATTTAAATGTAATCGTTTCTACTCATTCATATTAATATTATAATGTATAATATATTAAAGTTTTTAATATTGGTATTATCATTAAAGCTATTAATATAATTTTTTTATATTAATAATAATATTAAGTAATTAAATATTGCGCCTTGCTTAAACAAAGTACGAGATAAATAACTCGTTTTTTATATTTTTACGTATGCTAAGGGTAATAAATTAAAAGCCTTCAATACAAGACTAAAGGTAGGTACCTATTATTTGAATAAGCTGGTTTTGCCCATACTGACTTTCTAATTACCTACTAATTTGCATAACAGTCAGATATTGTACCTGGTCATAATGCTGTTTAATATTAGGATTTTCATTTCGCTTGTTGAAACTCCATCCGATATTAATTTCTTGGAAATTTTTATAAGGCTGAGAGTACTAAATCGGAATACTCGAGTATTGTTGAAAAAAACTGAAATTGAAGGTACTACACAATCGAAGAGCTCAAAAAAATTAAACATTTCCGGTATTCTTTTTTCAGATCGTATTATGTTTTCTAGATAAATTTAAATTTGGAAATTTTTTATTATTTTTCCACTTTTTTTATGTTCTTTTTTAATTTAATTTCAGTCTATAAAAGCCTTTACAATATTATCCAAATTTCATTTGGAAGTTTTAATCTTAAGTGTTCAGAAACAATTTGCTAGGAAATGAAAATTTGTTTTTTTTCCTCAGTTCTTAAATTGGTATAATATTTCTCATTTGATTTAATAAAAAATATTGTAAATTAATTTTTTTGAATAATTATAACAACGACTCACATCCGAATAGCTTAACACAATTAAAGAAAATATAAGGAATACGCTCACAACTCGGAACTGAGTCTTTTCTTCTTTTCGTAGAAAATATTACCAATTTATTTAAAATACCCTTTATTTAATATATACTTTATTTATTCATCACAATTTAAAAAAAAATACTAGTCAGCACAGCGGTTGATTTCTATGAAAATACGCTAAGCAGTGATAATGATTGCATATACCTAAGTAAATATTTTTGTCTTTTGGTTGGTGTTATATTGAAAATTTCCCCTCTCAAGGCATTTGCAAGAAAATTGCACTTCCATATAAAAAAACGAGTTATTTATCTCGTACTTTTTTTAAGCAAGGCACAATATTTAATTACTTAATATTCTTATTAATATTAAAAAATAATATTAAAAACTTTAATAATATTACACATATATTACACATTAAAATATTAATATGAATGAGTAGAAACGAGTACATTTAAATTTGGCAAATTCAGCCGACTATACGAACTTACAAGTACGATTGCGCGAAGCCGTGGAATTTGTACCAAACTCTCGGTCTGTAGATCCTTGTCAAGTTGACACCCGCGCTGGGCTTGTACTTATAGGAGTGTCTCGCACTAATACCGATAATCATCACCGTACATTCTATTATAGGTTTGTAGAACTTTCAAGTGGCCGGTACTGTATGCCGGCCGGTACAGTGGGACTCTGTCCTATATATACATATATATATATATATATATATATATATATATATATATATATATATATAACTTTTCTGTTATTTTTAATGTTTTCATGGCCTCATATAGCATCGTTCGATTGTGAGAGTCATACCAGATATTTTCCACAACTGAAAGCACATAAGACCAAAACAAAAATCATGAGGGAACATTAAGACGATTAAATAATCACGAAGCTCTAGGCAAAGTAACTAACAAGATCGAATCACCGGAAGGATGAACATTAAATAGTGTAAGGAATCCAATGATGCCTTACTGATGATAAAGTTACATACATACTTTTATATCGATTCGGTAGATCTAATTAGCTGATAGTTTTATTGATATTTATTATTGTTTGAAAACTGATTTGATATTGAATTCATATTATAATACATGTCAGATTTTTGTAGCAATGTATAATTTTTCTGTCGCTTCATTAAAATAATCTTTGTATCTGCAAATCAAAGTGATATTTTCGATTCTAATCTTTTACAGAGTATCTAATTGGATTTAACTGACAATAATGTGGTGGAAATTAAAAAAATATATTTTATTTATTTGGGCTATTTTATTAATCTTTTATTTATCGTTATTATGTTTTTGTTTGGTCATTAGTTAACTGTCATATTTTTAATGTGGAAGATTGATATTTTTATTTCAATCAGTTGTTAATCGCTTTTTAAATGAATTTATATTATTTGAATAATTTCATCTTGATAATGTACAATATATAAAGCTCTTACAAATATTTTACGTTTCTTTTTTAGCTTCTTCGAAGTTTTGGAACTTTGAATATCATGTTGGCTACCATATTTGCTATAGTGACTTTACCAATAGCAGCTCTAAATAAGATACATTTAATTTTACTTGCCATAGTTTTAGATTTTTTAGCAATGATGTTCTTCATCTACCAGGACCACGTTTATCTTGGATCTTTCCTTGAATGATCAAATGCAAAGTTCAAATTTTTCAGAGTGTCTTATAATGTTACCGAAGTTTCTAGCTTGCGTCTCTTTATCCGACAGTTCTTGTTGTTAAAAAATTTTATTCTTGACACTTGGTGTCAGTACAGATTTGTAAATATTCTTAAATATTTATCTTTCAGCCCCGCTGTTTTGAAATTTTTTGTTCTTGTATTTTATTCTGTCATTCTTGCCAAGAGCCTTCTCAAAATCGAGTGCACATTTGTCTTGATCGAGTGCATGTGCATCTTGATTTATATTTCTGCTTGTCAGAGTCAGTATTTGGATACTAATTAAGGCTTCAGTCAGATTTACCTACATCTTAAATGTCAAAAATCTTTGGTAGTTTCTCTTCTCTCTCGTCTGTTCCGCATACACTATCTCTTTCGTCTTTCAGGTTTTCTTTTTCATATCAAGATGGTGATAATGGTTCTCCTAAAGATCTAAAACTTTCTACGTTTTTTATATCTGTATAATCAATCATGTAATTATTTCGTTTTCAAACCTAATTTGTTTTGTACAGCAATACTTTATGCGCATGATATCCCGGTTATTAAGAAAGATCGGCTAATATGATGGTCTCTTCAGTATTTCTCCTATAGGTATAGCTCTACTTGTTTTTAATTATTGTTTTTAGAGTGATTTTTATGAGAAAACTCGTAATAAATCGTAAAAAACAGGTTTCATAGACAAATAAGTGGCGAAAATAGTTTAAAATTTTAAACACCAATGTAATTTGGCTTATTATTTAACTTTTACTGAAAAGCTTTACATATAAGACAGTTATGTCATCGACTATATGCAATAGTGACTTAACTTAAAGATTGACCAAATTGGGTTAATATCAGCAGAGGGCTTGAAAAATTTTTATTGATGACCTGCAAAACTGCCACAATAATAATAGCACAAATGTACTCTAGACGTCACTGGTGTCGCTCTGACATGTCGGTTAAGATAAATTGTTTTTTGCAGTACTGCCCCTTTTTAGTTATGCAGTGGGAGTCGAATCGTGCCAATATCAAGTTTCTATGTAATTCCGGCATTTTTGAGTTGTGACAGTATAGCTCAATGTTAGATATTTTTAAACTGTATCAGTGAGAATTTTGCAGTTGTATCACATTAAGTAAAAGAAATAAAGTTCCGAAGGGTTATCAGAAAATAAGTGAATTAGTCCTATCTCGAGCAGCAGTAACGTAAATAATAATATTAATATTATTTTAATGTAAAAAAAATTCATGTAAAAAAAGGTAACTACTATTTTAAAACTTCATTTGCACAAGAGAAGTACAGATCAGCTAATACCACCAAGAAAAAAAAAGTTTAAAAGCATGGATATTATAGAACTAGAATAGGCTTATACTGGCAGCATGTTAGTTAAGAATGCTGAGAGGCTATGTATTTAACACGCTATTATACGGTGTAGAGGCCTGGACTCTCAAACAGAACAACATGAAAAATATTGAAAGTTTCGAGATGTGGTGCTACCGTCGAATGCTGAAGATTAGTTGGGTTGAAAGAATAACAAACTGTGAAGTAATGCGAAGAATAGGAAAAGACCCAGAGATTTTGTTAACGCTAAAGCGAAGAAAACTCGAATATTTTGATCACCTGATGAGAGGACATAAATACGCATTACTTCAAAATATAATGCAGGGAAAAATAGAAGGAAAACGGAATCCAGGCCATAGAAGAATATCATGGTTGCGGAATTTGAGAGAGTGGTATGGCTGCACCACTAATGAACTCTTTAGGTCAGCCGTAAACAAGGTCAGAATAGCCTTGATGATTTCCAATCTCCGATAGGAGCGGCACAAAAAGAAGAAGAAGAAGGCAGCATGTCAATAACTGAAAAGAAGAAAAAAGACCTTAATAACCTTTATAAAGACAAGAGCGTTTTCCTATTATTATAAATATATACCTTTTTTTATTTCGTTCTTCTTATAATAGTTAATAAACACATTTTCTCATTCAAGTAGCTTGTAGTATTCATTATTAAACTTTTATTTAAGTTGATAGGAATATCAAAAAAATGCCAGTTTTGTCTTTGCAAGCAAAGAAGTATTGAAAGACAAAATGTTGATGTGCAATAGTGGCATAACTCAAAAATTAAGGTCGAAGTTATAAGTAATTTTTTTTTAAATTCCCAATCTATGAAGTAAAACAAATAAAACAATATTATTGGCATACAAATTTTAAACCCCTGTTTTGAAAACCTACCAGTTTTTGTATTGTACGACTATTGCATATAGCCGGCGATGTGAAAATTAAATTTGAAATTGTAGCATTTGCAATTTATTGATTTTTTTGGTATATATTAAAATCCCCTCATATACGTAATGTATTGAAATTCCCTCATATATGTTTGAAAAATCGAAGAGTATCTTTAATGCGTTTTAGTTTTATATTAGTGCGTATTAAAACCTAAATAATATTTCGTTCTTTTCAGCGTCGCCAAGTTATAAAAACCATTTTAGAGTTGTTTATTTATTTCGTGGCTGCGTATTTTGTTCGATATTCTTTTATTTATGCCGCCCGAGATACTACGTTTTCAAATTAATAATCTACGTCTTAATTTTCGTTGTGTTTTGTCATTTCAGCGTTTGTTTATTTTCAAGTTATGTGAACGAATTGTTAAGATATTTTCGTCATTCTTACTTGGGTCGTTGTAGGCTCAATTATTGATCCAAATTCATCCGTTGATTTTGTGGTTTTCTGTTTTTGGCCTCTTTTTACTGAAATATGTAGCAGTGAAAAGTAGATTTGTAGCAGTTAATGGTTCAGTTAATTTTTTGAGTGAGGATTGAAAAAATCGTCGTTTCCATCCTCGCTTTGTTTCTCCCTGGTTGTCATCCAAGGCTTTTTGGCAGTTTGGAGATGGAGTTGTTCGTTACGCAGAGAGAGTGAAGCCTCCAGTTCCAGTTATGGTTTTGAAGGTTTCAGTGGCGTCTGGTTCCAGAAATTTTAGTGCAGTTTGCTGGTGAAAAATCTAGGTAACATTTTGATCAATTTTAAAGTTAAGACACACATTTTTTTTAACAATAATTGCTTTCATTAAAATTTAACAAATAGTTATATTTAATATTGTAAATTTTGGGTTTTGAGTTTAGCTGTCATTTTAAATTTTTCTGTTTTAAATTTAATGTTTACATAAAACAGCTCGCTTTATTATTTTTTATTTTGATTTGTTTAGTTTAAAAAAGGGTTAACCTTTGTGTGGTAACATTTGTAGTTTTTTGTAGTATCTCCAACTCCTAAAGTTTGTAAATGGATGATATGTAAGTTTTTTGTATTTTTGTATTTTGCGCCTATTGAAGTAATATTTTTGTATTGTCTTTTTTGAGTATTCTCGTCTTACCTATGTTTTGTAACTGTTTGTGGTAAAACACAATAAATATTAAATTTTGTTTCTTAACATTTTGTTTATTTGTTTTATCTAACCCCTTTTTTGAGTTTTATTTGAAAAAGATATGTTTTTTATGTTTAATAATTATTTCTATAGTTACAACTAGCTGTTGTAATTGTTAAAATTAGGCACATCAAAGTGGCGCTCTATATTAAATTACTAGAGGTGTTTCTTCTTTCTTTTTGTTTTGTTTGTTCCAAAAAATTCATGACTCTTTGTTTCATATTTTTGTAGTTACCCAATCAACCCCCTTACCTTTTACTTATCCACGACCCCAGCTCTCCTAACAAACCTGAGTGCCGTTCGCACAAGTAGCGTTTATTTTTCTTGTCCTATCTTTACCCCCATAATCTTACACTGAGGTAGGCACAATATTTTCGTTACAAAATGAATGTCTGAAAATGCGCATAAGCATAGATTTTTAACGTCGAATTATAAAATTTTTGTTGGCTACAGATTTACATTAAGCTAACTACCGTAAGCTATAAAGATACAAACAGTTTTTGAAATTTAGGAAAACATGTTAGTGCGTATAAAAAGTGAATTTTTACCAGCTATGGTTTGAATTTATCAACATTAAAATAATACTTACTACTTTGCAGTTTCAAGCAAACTTACCTGAAACATAAAATGTATATTAGTACGTAAATAAAAAAATAATATAATAAATACAACTCATGGGTCAGGGGAAAACTTTTATAGACTAAAAAATGGAAATTCAGTGTTTGGCGCTATTATTATAGTTCAGTGCCGTCTCTTTCAACCACGAAAAACACTACTAACAAAAATGCTCCCAGTTCGATGTAATAGAGAAAGAAAGATAAGGCATAAGTGGAAATATAATTCAGTAAATTTATACTGTAAAGTGATACTAGTAGGAAAGTTTTGGGGAAGTTCTGATTTTTTCATTCCATATATGTTTTGGGGTGCTAAATCTGAATCTGAGGTTTGCGGACAAAATTTCGTGACGCAACATTTAAAAAGCCAGAAAAAATCGGTTTTTTTTTTTTCTTTTTTTCGGTTTTTTGCTTAAAACTCGAAAACTGTTACATTTTAGTAAATGGTCTGTTTACAGAAATTAAAGTACTTAAAGTTCTGTACAAATGTTACTATTTTGGTTAGCGTACAGACGAACCGTTCGGTCTCAAGGGCAAGTTGAAAATTGGCAATTTGTACGGGTGTGACTGCAAAACCCACTTTTTAGATTTGTATTGAAAGGTTTTCAGTTAATTTCCCCTAGTATTGTGATTGTAGTAGATTGCGGCAACAATGCCGCTTCATGTTGCCGCTAAGCGGCAACGATGTGCTAAACTGTTGTAGACGTTGTAGTATGTGTGTACGTGTAGCGCACACTAGCGCACAAATGAACATGTGACAGTGGTGGGGGAAGATATCGACCTACTGGTCATTTTAATTGGCCTTTGTAGCCCTGATATAAAAAATATATTTTTTTTAAGCCAAGAAAAGGAAAGGTTTCGCAAAGCCTCTACAACCCTCATCTGGCTGCTGAGAAAATCCTATTAAATCATATTTTATACCTGCTTGCGATTAATGGTTGTGATACTACTTCTGCATTGTTTAATCAAGGGAAACTGAAATTTCTTAAAGTCCTGCAGAAGAACAAAGATTTGCAATAGGTAATTGAAGCTTTCAAAGACCCTAATTCAAGTCAAGATGAGATTGCCACAGCAGGAAGCATGTTTCGCACGGCTCTATATAGAAAAAAAAAGAGACAAAACTAAACGATTTAAGATATAAACAATACGTATCTTCATCATTCAAAAATAAGACCAACATTTCCTCATTGCCCCCAACTGAAGCTGCTGCACGAGAACATTCACTGAGAGTTTACTATCAGGTGCAGCAGTGGTTATCCAGTCAAGCCACACCTAACGAGCAACAAAAAGACCCAAGTGAGTGGGGATGGCAAAAACCAGTAGTGTTCTTGTGCCAGTACCAACTACTTTGGACCCTGCACCAAACTCAGTACTCCGGTACATTTCATGTAAATGTAAAAAGGGCTGTCAACGCAATTGTGGATGCAGGAAGGCCGGACTCCATGTCCTCCAATGTTGAGCCCCCAGAAGACAGCTCTGACATAGACGTAAAAGAAACTGAAGAAAGGAGGAGAGGTATGTTGGATCTGACAAGTTATTTTGTAGTCATTCATCTCTCCTTGATATATGATATGTGTCTCTCCTCTTTTTATTTTCCAGGAGAACGACTCCCAACCCGGACGATGGAGCAATCAGACCCTGAGCCAGGATCCGATGCCATCGAAGAACCTCGTTACGATGCGGAAGGTACCTCACAATCTATTTTGCAATCATCTCTTCTTGATAAATGACTTAACTTTAAACTTCTATTTTCCAGAATAAGCAGAACCAGGACTCATCGTTATCGAAGAACCTCAGCCAGGGCCTTCCAAAAGACAACAGCTCATATAAATTTTGCATATTATAATTTACAATCATAATAATATATGATCATAAGTAACGAGATTTTAAGTTTTATTTTGTTACGAGTTCTACCTACCTAATGAATTTGCATAATTTTTCCCTTTTTTCTTTTTAATTACTTGTGTGGAAAACTAGGTGACATTTATCAAATGACAGCATCCATAAAAATTGAATATTAAAATGTAAAAAGTAGGTTTTGCATAAAAGGCTAAAAATTTACAATTTTCAACTCGCACTAGAAACCGAACGATTCGTCTGAAAATAAAACTAAATACTGGTATTTGTAGAAAATTTCAAGTACTTTAATTTTTGTTAACAGACCATTTACCAAAAGTTGATAGTTTTCGAGTTTTAAGCAAAAAACCCGAAAAAGAAGAAAAAAACGGTTTTTTCTGTTTTTTTTTAATGTTGCGTCACGAAATTTTGTCCGAACCCCAGATTCGGATTAAGCACCCCAAAAAATATATGGAATGAAAAAAAATCAGAACTACCCCAAAACTTTCCTAGCAAAAATACAATTTAACTAAACTAATAATGATTTAAATCACAGCGGGCAGATGAAAGAACGACTAGGGTCCTAAGAATATGGTGGTGGACGCAGCACAGTCAGTTACCAATTATTATTAGAAGGGTTTCTGATCTTGTTGAGACACGTTCGGTATTTTGAAGAGTAGTTTCAGTTTAAAAACTTATTATTAACCCTTAGCTTTTGGTTAACCATCATCCAACTTTCAGAGTGGACAGCTACACATACCTTGGTACCAACATTAACAGACAATGGGATCACTCCAGTGAAATAAAACAACGCATGGCAAAAGCGAGATCAGCGTTCATAATGATAAAGTCTTTTTTCAGAAGTCATTATTTACCACTTGCTACCAAAATCTCTCTCATTAGATGCTATGTATTTTCTACCTTCCTTAAGCTTCCTTAACAAAACTCGAGGCATTCGAGCTGTGATGTTACAGACGTATCTTAAGAATTTCATGGGTGGATCGTGTGACTAATGTTGAGGTCCTACGTAGAATAGGCAAGGAATGCGAAAATATTAACACCATCAAACAGCGCAAACTAGAATATCTTGGCCATGTTATGAGGAATAAACAGAGATACGGCTTGTTGCAATTCATTCTTCAGGACAAGGTATTTAGAAAGAGATGACCAGAAAGAAGAAGAATATCTTGGCTTTAAAACCTGAGAAAGTGGTTAAATACATCGACAACCGGACTATTCAGAATAGCAGCAAGCAAAGTTAGGATAGCCATGTTGATCGCCAACATCCGGAACGGATAGGCACCGTAAGAAGAAGAAGAACCTTTAGCTGGTCCGGTACTGTAGCAGTAGCGTAACTGGTCCGGCGAAGTCTGCGGAAACTACTGTTTTCAAGAAAGCAAAAAAACACTCAAAAATAATTTTGTTATCAAAAAAAAAAAATTTTACAAACATACCCAGATATATTTATATAAAAGTGAACGTATTAGATTTGGGCATTATTTGGATTAAGAAAAAAATATTAAAATAAAACTGACATCCATATAAATATTTGTGAAAAAGTACATAGTTTTGTAAAGTAATTAAACTAAATAAAAAACTAGGTACAGCTTGTCAAATTTAACGTGATACTTGGCCTATTTGAAATTAGGCTTCACCCACGATGTGAATTTGACCAGAACACAATTCGTCCTTATTATTTCTTGGCCCTTCGAAATGCAAAGTACTTGTATAGTCTGCAACAAAGTTTTTTCTATTTTACTTATGTTTAAAGTTACTGTGTGTTAAAGAAATATCGTATTACAATTAGATTTGACTTTTTGAATAATTATTGGTAAGTTTTTTAAATTATAAACATGGATTTTCACTAAAAATTAGAAGGCAAAGTCTTTTCTGGACAAACGATTGAGGTAATAGCAAATATAATTATTTCAGAGAGAAGCGATGCAAAATCCGCATGTTAAAGATTTTAAAAAAGTTCAAGAGCGTGCTTCCTTAGCAACAAGAGTAAGTATAGCTACTATAAAACGGATCTCTCGTGAAATGAAAAATATAGAAAACGGTGCTTCTACATCATTTTAGACTCCTAACAAAAGAATGAGATCGATATTTATACAGGGTCGCATAAAGCTTTGAGAAAAATGATGAGACATATGGGATTTCGATGGACTAAAACGAAGAATAAGAGGAAAATCCTAATGGAAAAACCCGATAAATGCTCCAGATGAGGTTTCTTAGAAATATTAAATCATATAGGGAAGAAAATCGGCCCATAATTTACATGGATGAAACTTATATTCTATCCTCTTATATCCATGACAGATACTGGGGAGACAATATCACCGAAGGTTTGAACAAACCAGTGTCCAGAGGGGAAAGGCTGATTATTGTTCACGCAGGTGGCCAAATAAGGTCCATAAAAAACGCATGTTTGACATTTAAATCTGGTACGAAGTCTAAGGATTATCATAGCAAAATAAACTACACTCTGGGTCAAAATTAACCGGCCACCTTAAAAATGGGTAATTTTTAATTTCTTATATCTCCTAAACCTGTTGTCCGATTTAAGTGATTTTTTTAATATGTTATAGCCTTATTCTTGACAATATCCTTATAATAATATTGTTGCTAAACAGGTAAATTTTCATTGTATACCGGGTGTACGAATCAAACTGTGTTTTTTCTTAAAGTTTACATAAACCTGTGGAATATTTTAGCATTCTAGCATAGATATCAGATTGAGGAATATTGTGCCAGTCCTCCACCGCAAATGTCTTCAGCTCTTTAATGGATGCAGGGGCTGGTACTATTGCTCTTACCCGTCTTTCGAGGTTATCTCAGATATGCTCAATTGGGTTAAGATCGGGACTGTGTGCTGGCCTTGGTAGAACTTGAATTCCGACCTTATTAAGGTACTCACTTGTAGATCTTGCTGTATGGCAACGTGCATTGTCATGTATTAGTCTAAAGTTATCACCAATAAATGGTGCAAAAGGCATGACATGGTCTTGAAGAACTTCTTGCACGTATACCTGGGCATTTACACTGCCTCTACCGAACACATTTAGATCAGTACGCGCTTCGTATGAAATACCTCTCCAAATCATTATTGACCCTCCTCGGTAAGCCATTGTGTAGGTTATAGCGCATTCAGCAAACCTTTCATTTTGACGCCTATAGATACGTTGGCGTCCATCTGGCCCTTTTAGGGCTATTCTGTTCTCATCTGAGAATAGTATGTTTTTCCATTCCGCTATAGTCCAGTTAGCATATTCTCGCGCAAAATAAAGTCTAGCCCTACGGTGTGGTGGGAGCAGTTGTGGTGCTCGACCTGGACAAAAAGCCCTCAAGTTTATTTCTGACACTATTCTACTAATCGTTTGTCTACTCACACTAACGTTTCTTACCTCAAGAAGAGACCTACGAGCTTCAGGAGCGGTGCAAAAGCGATTTCTCAATAATTTAGTGACAATGAAGCGGTCATCTCGAATTAAAGCGCATCGCTGTCGGCCTTGACTTGACCTGCGGTTGTACGATCCTGTCCCAGTCTCCCGAGCTTGTCTCAAAGCATATTGTACCGTAGTTCTAAGTACATCGAGTATACCAGCGATATGACGTTGACTGTAACCAGCATCAACTAAAGCAACTGCCCTAGCAACATCAGTTGAAACGAGTGGCATTTTTAAAATCACAAACAATAAATAAGCACTACAATTTTAACTTAGACAATATTCGCTCCCAATGATATAAAATTACAATTTTAATTTGTAATTCTTATTACAAATTTAATTTTAATTATAAATTGTTCAAGAATTGTTATTAACACAGAAACAGATTTGCAACAATGTCGTACAACGACTATATGTCAAGAATCCTTCGGTGACAGAAATTTAGGAAACAAACTGTTACAGGTAATGTAAACAAAATAATAATAAAGGTGGTGGTGTTAATTTTGCTAGTGAGTGAAATCGTCTGTATTGATGAAAAACATGGCTAGTTCTTAAACTACCTAACTTTTGTATTATCCAACATAAGCGAATGAATCACAAAAACAAAATGTTGAGAAAATATGAGGCTATAGTTAGGTTTTAATTTTAGTATTTATTACATGATAGAATATTCCACAGGGTGACGCAAACTTTAAGAAAAAAACACAGTTTAATTAGTACACCCGGTATTCAGTGATACTTTACCTGTTTAGCAACTATATTATTATAACGATATTGTCAAGTAATAAGGCTATAACATATTAAAAAACTCACTTAAATCGGACACAACAGGTTTATTAAATAATTGTAAGACATCAAAAGTTACCCATTTTATAGGTGGCCGGTTAATTTTGGCCCAAAGTGTATAATAATTTTAAAAAATGGATTCATGAAAAACTTATTCCTAATATACCAGCACATAGTGTATTGGTTAGAGATAATGCATCATACCCATCGAGCAAAAAGACAAAAGAGGGAATCTAATCGTTATGAAAAGGAGACCAAAAAGGTGGCCTCTGATTGCGGACATATCCGGAAAAGCTAATGCGCCAAATTTAAATTTTCCGACACTTATTAACAGTAGCTATATAATATTTTTCAGAATATGTCTTAGACAAGAAAGTTTTATTTAAATATCAACGATAACAGTCTAAAATGTGAAACAATTGTTAAAAAAACTTAATAATAAGATTTCATGCGACAGTTTAGACAAATAATAACATTACCCAACTAAATTTGATTTTTTAAACAAGGAAAGACTCTCTTTCCGTGTTTAATTTGACCTCTTAAGATGGCATTTCCTGTCTAACAATATTTTTGCCCCCATTACTTTTACATTCCCTCTTTTGCCTTTTTGCTCGATGATCATACCACAATGTCCAAGTGCAAAAATGTCCCACTATGGGATGTATAAAAGACGAAATGAAGGAATGGTTAAGACAACAGAACATTTCAGACGAAATTGTAAAAGCAGAATTATATAATTTAATAAAAATTCACAAACCCAAAAATAAAATTTATGAAATAGATCAAATTATGAACAATGCAGGTCACTCTGTCTTAGGACTACCTCCCTACTACCCGGACTTAAATTCAATTGAATTAGTGTGGGCTGCTCTAAAACAATATGTGGCAAATAAAAATATAGACATTAAATTTAAAAACGTTGAAACATATTGTGATGAGTTTAACTACTGTTCTTTTATACTTATACAGTTTATTGTAACGCAAATGTAAAGCTTTCATCTCTGATAATATTCCTCTTATTAAATTACAGAACGAGATATTTATAGAAGTGTTCGAAATAATTGTTGCTTCAACATGACTGAATGGTCAATATTAATGAGTCAAATAAAATATAATTATAAGAAGATTTTTTACCAAGTAACAAAAACAAAATATTTTGTATTTTGAGAAAAATTTCCGAAGGAAATTGAAACGTCAAAATACATACAATATAGACATATCATAGAAGTTCCAGTAATACATAAGGTCACTCTCTGTAAACTTGTAGTATGGAGTGTACCAAAGAGGTGAAGAGAACGTGCGTATTATGTATCTCTTTTCCTCCGAATGTGTTCTCACCAGTGGCGGCTCGTGGCTTGAGAGACAAGGTCGGCAAGGTATTTTTTGTCTCCACAGATAGGTATATCGTCCAATAAAGACTTCAATCATCATAGGAGATTTTTTGTTTTCTTGTTTTTTTTGTATTTTTTTGTTTTTTCCTTTAAATTTAGAACCTAAACATGTTTATAAATTAACTCTAGTCTACGTTGTTTGGAAGTAGCAAAATGGGTAATAACGTCATCGTAAAATTTATTAGAGTTTTGAAGGGATTTTAAAAGTTTTTTTTTTCTATTGACATTTGAGACAAGCTTGACATTCTCTCTTGTTTCATGGTATTTCGACAATAATTTTTTATTCTTTTGAGGCAAGAGAAATCTCGTTCATTTGAGGCAGACGTTGGTGGTAATGAGAGAATTAATGACAATAATGTTGGATATAGATAAATAAATTTGAGTATTTTCTACCAGTGTCATCTATTGGCTACTTTACTAGTTGAATAATGTATCACTTTCCTTTTTTAGGGTAGTAGCAAAATTACAGTCATAGAGTAAACATTTGTTTCATTTTGTTCATAAAATCTCCATTTTTGTTCCAGAACTTTATAATTTCTCAATAAATAATTTATTAATTTCGGTAACAGTTTGTTGTAATGAATTGCAATTTATAAAATTATACATATCTTGTAACTTATCCCATCTTCCGAAATTATTTGGATCACCATATAAAACTTTGAATTCATTTTCTAATTTTATTTTATTAATGAATGATGGATAATTTTTAATCAAGCTGTCTAATAAATATCTTGGAAATTCTGTGGCGTAACTTTTAAATTTTGAATCGTCAAAGAGGTCAAAAATTTGCAAATCTTCAAAATTCGAAAAACGAGTATCTATTTGCATATTAATAGTATCCAAAATTTCAAAATATACTCGTTTTTCGAGATCTGTTTCTTTGTCATGCCTTTATCTTTTTTTGGGGGTTCGGAAATATCAAGCGAGTCCAAAACGTCACTGCGTATATACTGGAAATTACCATCATTACGAAAATCTGACTGAGATTTTGCACCAGTCTTGTTATTCTATTTTTGGAATGAATAATGTCAGTTAACTGATTTTGAACAATATTGAATATCAAATCGGTTTGGGTAAACACTTTCTTAAAAATATTTAAAAGTATGAAAAGAGTAATAATTTAATAAAGTTTTCAAACCGATTGTTTTAGGGATCGAGATATCATCAGTTTCAAAATCGTCACATTTAATAATAAAATCAAAAACTTTCAAAAGCTGTTCACGAAAATCTGCTACAGTGTAAATTAACCGAGATTTAAAATTCCATTGCGACTGACAAACTACTGACATTTTTGTCGAAACAAACCGTTCTAAAACATTAGTCCGTTTAGGCAAGCTTAAGAAAAATGAAGCAAATCCGCTTAAATTGGCAAAAAGACGACATTCTTTAATTTTTTTACATGTATCTTGCAAAACTAAATTCATTCTATGCACATGACAATCAGTAAATAAAGCTTGCGGTGCAATAGTTTTAACTTTTGCCTGGAGAGTGACACCATTTAATTCACCAGACATCCCGGCAGCGCCGTCATAAGTTTGCCCTACCAATTTATTTTTGATATCAAAAAATTTTAATTTGTCCTTTAAAACACCAAAAATATGTTCTGCCTTATGGCTTTTACTCACAACCTAAAAATCTCTCATAGATATTACCACGTAACGCGTATCGAACAACAATTGATAATTGTGAATGACATGATATGTCGGTAGTTTCATCTATTTCTAGTGAAAAGAAAATGGTTTCCTGAATCTCAGATTCAATATTGTTACTCAAAATGTAACTAATTGATTCTTTTAATTCATTCTGGATTGTTTTAGATACACCGCTAAATGTCTTCGAATCAGAAAGTAAATTAGAAAATTCCAAATCGTATTTCTTAAACATTTTTATTCTTCTTCTTAACATGCCATACACCAAAGTGCGTAGGCGACTATCTCATTACTAGAATTCTGATCTTGACGGCGTGACACAGCTCACCTGTATTGTGTATTCCTGTCCATTCTTTAATATTCCTTAACCAGGACAATTGTTTGCGGCTGGCTCCTCTCCTACCTTCGATCTTCCCTTGTAGGATTAACTGTGGTATTTCATATTTTGCTCCTCTCAATATGTGCCCAAGGTAACCAATCTTGCGTTTTTTAATTAATTCAAAGAGTTCTCTTTCCACGCCGGCTCTATTAAGGACGTCATCGTTTCGAACTCTATCCACCCAAGGTATGCGCATCATTCTTCTCAATGACCACATTTCAAATGCTTCGAGTTTGTTGATAGATGTTTTTTTCAAAGTCCACGTTTCCATGCCATAAAGCAAGATGGACCATATGTAGCACTTGACCATTCTGTAGCGTATTTCGAAGTTTAGGTGTTGATTACATAGGAGCGGTCTGAATTTCACAAAAGCTTGTCTTGCCATTTGTATTCGGGTTTTTATCTCGTGTTGTGGATATAATTGGTCATTGATTGTGGTGCCAAGGTATTTAAAAGTTTTCACGCGATTTATACGATTGTCACCTATGCATAATATCGGGTTTTCTGGAGGGTTTCTGCTAATGACCATATATTTCGTTTTCAAAATGTTGATTTTAAGGCCATATTTTTTACCTATGCTATTCACCCTATCAAGTAATAACTGCTGATCTTCCAAATTATCAGTTATAATCACTGTGTCGTCCGCATAGCGTAGGTTGCTAATTGGTATGCCGTTCACCTTAATGCCTAATTCCGTATCTTCTAATGCTTCCGCAAATATATTTTCAACATATAAATTAAAAAGCATCGGAGAGAGTATGCAGCCTTGGCGGACACCTTTCCGGATTTCAAATTCATCCGTATATTGGTCTTGATCAATCCTCACCTTTGCCATTTGGTTCCAGTATAGATTCTGAATAATTCTGATCTCCTTCTGGTCAATGTTGGCCCTATCTAGTAGTTCCATCATGATATCATGTTTAACATTGTCAAATGCCTTCTCGTAGTCGATGAAGGTGAGGTAGACATCTTTTCGTTGATCTAAGCAGTTTTGTATTAAGGTGTTCAAACATAAAATTGCCTCTCTTGTTCCTAGTCCTCCCTTAAAACCGAATTGTGTTGACCCGCTAAGTTCTTCTAGTATCTTATACATTCTTGAGTGTAATATCCCAAGGAAGAGTTTCAACAAGTGACTCATTAAACTGATTAAGCGGTGTTCATTGCATTTTGTGGCATTAGCTGTTTTTGGGATCATCACAAAGGATGACTGCAGCCATTCTCGCGGAATGTAACCAGTATCATAAATTCTATTGAACAGCCCTACCAAGATTTCGATATTCTCCTCGTCTAGTAGTTTTATTGCTTCTATATTAATTTCATCTGGACCTGTTGCTTTATGCATCTTTGTGGTTCTAACTGCATATTCTATTTCACTTCGCATTATTGATGGCCCTGATAAGTTTTCGGAAGGAAGTTTGCGCGTTGGTTGTGTTGGTCTTTCGTCATTAAAAAGGCTTTCTGCGTATTCTTTCCACGCCATTGCTATTTCTTCTTCTGACTCTATGTATTCGTTTCTGTCGTTGCGTATTCTTTTTCTGTGGTGGCTTTTGTGTATATTCGATATTTTTATTACATTTTTATTTATACATTTTTATTAGTTCTCTATAATTACCTTGATTTAACGAATGCTCCGATTCATCGCGTCCACTAAAAGATAATTCCTGACAATTTAAAAAATTACAATATCAATTAAACGACGTAAAACTGCGTGATTATTTTTTACAATTTCGTTATGTTTAATAGCATTTTCACGTTGGGCATTATGTAATGAAACATGGATATTTTGTTTTCCAAATAAATCTAATTTAATCTGGCTGTAAGTATGATCTTTCGAAATACCATGTTTATGTAAAGCTCTAAATAATTCCTTTAAATTATCGTAACCAGATTCACACCACGGATTTTGATGTTTGCCCCTATTTGTCGAAACTAAAATGCAAGGCCAACAAAAAAGTTTGTTTTTTATTTTACTCTCAGTAAGCCATGAGTACTTGCTGTACCAATTATCTGAAAATGATCTATTACTTCCCTTACCCGCACTAATATTTATAAGTCGGGACATTTTAGGCAAAGGACGCCCCTTATTTTTAATAACAATTTGTTCTTCGTATGGAATTGATGAAAACCCATTATGCAAAATATAATTTACAATATCAGACTTATCAATACTTACAGTTTCTCCCATGGCTTGCATTTTTTAGGTGTTTACTGAATTTGTTTACACTTTAATTAAAAAAAACTTCTAATATGTCAAAAAACCTTTTAAGCGTTAACTATTTACGGCAGACGTAATGTATCACAGTATTACTTTAGAAAATAAAAATAAATCACAAAAAGATAGGCTAGTTCGTGCACTGAATATCACTTCAGTTTACTACATATATAAAAATGAACTAACATTAATTTCGTCCCACGCTCGCAATGTACAGTTCGCGACCAATCACCAATCCAAATGAAACATCGGCAAATTTAAATTTTCCGGACTTAGTAATTAAGTTCATATGGAAAGAAATGTATATTTGGTTGCTAATCTACCAATGTTGCGTTGATTTAGTAAAGTCAAGGTTGACTTTACTAAATCCAAACGTGCCTTTTTAGGAATTCATAGGCGGATGGATGTCTCCGATATCGGAACATTTATTTGAAAAGTGTCTACGCAAGGATCACTTAATGCTCAGATTGGACGAATTCTTTTAAAAACCATGAATAAAATTTAGTCTTTATTATCTCACAGATATTTTTTTAGTTCACAAAAACAAATGACATCAACTGATTACCTGTCACAATTATTTATTGAAATACTGATTAAATTAAATATTACAATAATCTATAATATCTATAAAGATGTGGGTCGGCACTGCCGACCCTGCCTACCCTGACCGGCCGCCACTGGTTCTCACTTAATTTTCTACGCAAGTGGACAAATTTGTCAAGTATCTCCTTAAATTTGACAAGCTGTAAGATAAAAATCGATCAAAAACGTTTGTTTTTAGCATCAGTTAAACTTTATCAATTTTATATGAAATTTTTGCATAGTGGTTTTGTACATCTCAAACAAACAGACTTTTTGCAACGCAAGCACAGGTATTTTGTCATTCTGCGATTTCTACTCGGACACAAACTGCAAATCTTGCGTTTTTCTAAAATAAGAACATCCGTCTGATTATCTTTCTGTTATTCTTGAACTCTAATTATCTGTCTAATTACTATTAGAACACGAAAATGAAGCAACTATTATAACAAAGCCAACACCAATGTACGACAAACATTGCTTTAATTTATTTGCATAGCATCAGGAAAATCTTTATTTGGATTTCGATTTTATTAAAAATCTTTCAGCATTGACCTATATTTTCAAAAGAGAATCATAAATTGCTTTTATCTTTTGAAATGAAACAATTCGTCCGCCTACATTCAAAGGGACACTCAACTAAATTGCACGCATCTTCTCCAGGTCTCTACCAAAAGTTTTCCATATACCGTCCTGGGACAAATATTTCACAGAACCGCTCTCTTTATTTCTGAATTCCATTAAACTTTTTTACCAAACTTGAATTTATTCATTTGTTATTGTATTACGAAGGCAATATGGCTCTTTTCGGAAGTTTTAGCCGTCGTCTCGATATTTATGGCTCCCTCTCTTGAAATTGATCTCGCTACTAATCTTATATATTTCCCAGGATGAAAACTCAACTTACTTGTCGAGTTTTTGGCTATGGTGAACGGAACTTTTTTAAAAACTAATAATTTTTCCCTCTAATGTGTTTTGGATGTTCAGATATATTTCAAGATTTACCGATAAATGTGTTGTTGGTAGAGTCTTTAATACAATTTAAATAATAATATTTTGCATTAAATAACGTAAAAAATAAAAACCATTTAATGTAGGACATGTGCCACATAATATTTTATGGGTATACGGTGGATTATATGGATACTCTTTTTTTGTTTATAAGTCGTGATCTAAAATTATTATTTTCTCGTGTTATTAACTGATCCGGGCTTATATTAAAAAATTGTGGTCGACTCACTGTAAAGGTCCACTTCTTCTTCTTCTCTTCTTCTTCTTCTTCTTCTTACGGTTCCTATCCGTTCCGGATGTTGGCGATCAACATGGCTATCGTAACTTTGCTTGCTGCTATTCTAAATAGTCTGGTTGTCGATGTATTAAACCACTTTCTCAGGTTTTGAAGCCAAGATATTCTTGTTCTCCCTGGTCCTTTCTTTCCAAATACCTTGCCCTGAAGAATGAGTTGCAACAAGCCGTATCTCTGTTCATTCCTCATAACATGGCCAAGATATTCTAGTTTGCGCTCTTTGATGGTGTTAATAATCTTGCATTCCTTGCCTATTCTACGTAGGACCTCAACATTAGTCACACGATCCACCCATGAAATTTTTAAGATACGTCTCTAACACCACATCTCTAATGCCTCGAGTTTTCTTAAGGAGGCTTCGGAAAGTATCCAGGCCTCTACTCTGTATAATAAGGTAGAAAATACATAGCATCTAATGAGAGAGATTTTGGTAGCAAGTGGTAAATCATGACTTCTGAAAAGAGACTTCATCATTATGAACGCTGATCTCGCTTTTCCTATGCGTTGTTTTATTTCACTGGAGTGATCCCATTGGCTGTTAATGTTGGTACCAAGGTATGTGTAGCTGTCCACTCTGTCAATTGGATTTTGGTTAACCAAAAGCTGTTTATTTAATATTTCGCGCTTACTGGCTACCATGTACTTTGTTTTCTTCGTATTAAGATCAAGTCCGTGTTTTCTACTTATATGTGATATACGCGACATTATTCTTTGCAAACCGTCCAGACTATCTGCAAAAACTACTGCGCCGTCGGCATATCTAATATTGTTAGACGCATGCCGTTGACTAATACGCCTTCTTGTAGTTCTCCCATCGCTTGCTCGAAGATATATTCAGAGTATATATTAAATAACACCGGAGACAGAATGCATTCTTGCCTCACTCTTCTATCTATGGAGACTGCCTCTGTCAATTGATCATCCACTTTAATATTGGGTGTTTGGTTGTAATATAAATTATAGATGATTCTCAATTCCCTATCATCTAACCCCACTTCTTTCAAGATGTTTATAAGTTTATCATGTTTTACTTTATCAAATGCCTTTTTGTAGTCGATAAAACAAATATACACATCGCAGTTAACATCCCTGCATCTTTGCGTAAGCACTTGGACAGCGAATAGAGCCTCTCAGGTGCCTAAGGAATCGCGGAATCCAAACTGCGTCCATAATACTTGTTCTTCGCATTTTTTATAAATATATTATGCCCTGTATCACTTTCAAGAACGTTTTAAGTAAGTGGCTCATTAGGCTATTTGTTCTGTAGTCTTCGCATGTCTTGGCATTTACTTTTTTTGATATGGTCACAAAGGTCGACTTTAACCAGCTTTGGGGTATTTTTCCAGTTACGTATATGTTGTTGATTACAGTTGTTATCCATTTTATTCCCTGTTCATCCATAAGTTTAAGGAGTTCTGCACAAAACTCGTCAGGCCCTACCGCATTACTATCTTTAGTTCTTTTAATAGCTGACGTGACTTCTTTAATGGTAACCACAATTAACAGTGGTTTGCCTTGGTTATCTACCAAACACCTAACTCTTCTAGGTTTGTATAAGTAAAGGTCCACCGTAAGACAAAAATCATATGTCTTCAAAGAGAACTCGGAAATTTCAAAAATTTTATTTAATTCTTTAACTACGGTTTAGATGCTTATTTACGCCATTAGCACAATAGATTAAAACTGAAAAGAAAATCTAACACAAATTGTGAACAAGCGTTCATTTTTTTTCATGAAAACTGTCTCACTGAGTACCTCATGTGAAGCACAGTGATATAGAACACAGTAAGACAGGGGTACTTCAGTTTCCTTATTGAACATAGAGTCCCGAAAATATTATACCACATTTAAAAATGTTGAATTATCGCTTGGTGGCGACTGGCAATGTATCTGAAAGCACAAAGACACATTTAACTTTCTTATAAAAGCGTTATACACTACATACTACTACAAGCTACTACTATCTTCTACATTAGGAAAGACAAAAGCATTGTCTGTTTTGTTTTGAACTCTTCTTCCTGTTTTGTACTTCTGTAATTAAAAGAAAAATTTAAGAATATGCAATAATAAGAGGTATATTATAGCTATAAATAGAAAGCTACAAAAATAGAAATAGCTACAAAATAGAAAATGACTATAGAGATTACGAAGCAGATGAGCAAGCTGGTTTTAGAACTGGACGATCCACAGTAGACCACTTGTACTTTATTACGCAAGTTATTGAGAAAAAAACAGCCGTCAATAAAAAAGTTCACCTGGTGTATGTAGACTTACAAAAAGCATATGACAGTGTACCCCTTAGTAAACTATGGTCAACCCTAGAGCAAACCAACATTAAGCATGGTATTATCAAAGTAGTCCAAAGTCTGTATAATGGAATGACTGCCAAAATTAAAACTAGATCAAGGATATCTGAGGGATTTAAGGTCACGAAAGGACAAAAGCAGGGTTGCTGTATTTCGCCTACCCTTTTCAAAATTTATCTGGAACAAGCACTTAAGCTGTGGAAAAGAAAATGTAATAGCATAGGAATCCCTCTCAATGACGAGGCTATAGTGTACATTAGGGTGGAGCGAAAAAATCGATATTTTTTTTGTCATTTAATAACTGCGAAAAGTTGACCCTACCTATAGTATCCTTGCTCCTAAAATTGCAGTAAAAAATAAACATATCTTCAAGGCTCTACCGCGCATCAAAAAAAGAAAAAAAAATCAAGCAAAATCGATTTTATTTATTTTTTACTTTTAATAAATAAAAGAAGCTGCTTGTATCGATGTTAATTATTTTCTATTATTGTAGTTAAAAATAATGGTATTAGAGCTCTATATGTCACCCAACTGACTATGACACAAACTATGAGCAATATTTTTGGAAATAAAACAGATAAAAAATCTTATTAAATAATGTTCAATGTTCGGATTACAGTTAATTTTTATTAAATAAAGCTACGCCACTGGTAAAGGCTTCCCGTGAAATGTTCTTTTCCTGTAAAACGTTTTTTGATATGTTTTATGCTAGATCCGTTCGACGAAGTAAGTAAGACGAAGTTAGTTTAGTCTTCAGTCCCACTGTGATTGCCGTAGAGGTAAGATCGTTATTGTAAGAATTAATCGGTACGTAATGAGTTTGCCAGTGAAAGACACTAGGGGCACTACTAATTGTCCTATATTTGGTGCACCTGCGAATATACCTTCTAATGTTTTGCCAACTATAGAAGATGTTATGAAGCGATATCTACTTATTAGAAATGAACTAAAAGGTATGGATTTCGGCAAGGATCCTAGTGTTCTAGTTATTTTTCAATTTCTTGCCAGTGAAACTAAAGCCATCTGGGAAAAAGCTTTAGTTCCCACTTTATCAAGCAATCATATTATTCGATTAATTCGTGATATCCTGAGTAAGTACCAAACTCTAATCAGATATCCAAAACAAAAACGTAATGAGACTTATAATGATTCAAGAAAACACTTTGATATCGCTGCATGTAAGTGTGTTACATTTGATTCATATGTTTGTCATAAAAAACGTAAAATACTATCTCTAGAAAGAGACTTTATACAAGATCAACGATTAAAGAGAAAATTTGTCATTGGGAACGTTGATCTAATCGAATCGGAAAATCTACAAGCCAAAGAAGAACGACAAATTAAGGCCAAGTAGTACAAACGAATTTAAAAAAAAAAGAGAAAAATTATCATAAGGATCACAATCCCCAGTATAATGTATAAGATAATGCTACAAAGTTTACGGAAGAAAATATATCCTATTCATCGGATTCTGAGTTGTCAGATAAACTTGAGAATATTTCAGACAAACATGAGGTTAAACCTGAAACTTCATCAATCATATTACGTAGTAGTACCAGTCAGGAAACGAGATTATCTATTCCCAATTTAACACGAATTTCAGATAAATTTGGCATATCAGACCAGTCCCCAGCAGCACTTGCATCTGCACTACTGCAAGATCTGGGAGTTATTTCGAAAAATGACACCTCTTCCGTTATTGACCGAAGTAAGCTCCGAAAAGCACGTCAAAAACACCGTTCTTCTCTGCAAAGTGAATTTAAATCATCCACCGTAAAGATAAGAGGATTAGACTTCGATAGGAGAAAGGATAAAACGCTGTACCAAGAAAAAGTTAGAGATAAACTTCATCGCAAGATAAAAACCAAAGAACACATTTCGTTACTTGAAGAACCAGGTTCTAAATATCTAAATCACATTACTCCAACGTCAGGTACAAGAAGACATATTGCCACATCTATATTAAATTTTTTTGAAGAATCTGGTATTGGCACAGGTAATCTTTTAGTAGTAGGCTGCGACGGTACAGCAGTCAACACTGGAAGGAAGAATGGGGTTTTGCGGTTTTTAGAGACAGAACTGAAACGTCCTCTGCAGTGGTCAATTTGTCTGTTACACATAATGGAATTGCCCCTCCGGCATATTTTTCAATATCTCGATGGAGAAACTTCGGGACCTCGTGAATACTATGGCAGTAGAGGTAAACTATGCAGTCTTGCGAAAATTTGCCAGTAATCCATTTTGTTCCTATTCATACCACTCTATCACAAAAAGATGCTGCGGTTATAAGGGACCTTAGTAGTGATCAAAAGTACTTATACGAAACTTGTCATTTGTTTCTAGTGGAAAGTGCTCAATAGATTAAGCAACTCGTAATCCGGGTAAATTATCACATGCACGATGGGTTACAAAGGCAAATTGAATATTGCATGTTTATGTCGGAAGTGAAAATCCGTCTTTGGTTTTAAGTTCTTGGGCCGAATTTATGGTAAAAGTTTATGCGCCAGTGTGGTTTAATATTAAAACAAAGTCATCGTGTAGTGAAGGAGCAAGACACTTTCTTTAAAATTATTCAATTATTTTTTGCTACCTGAGCAATGAGTTAAAAGTCGTCATTGATCATGTTATCAAAAGAAATTGGTATTTTTGTCATCCGGAGAACCTTCTCCTAGCAATGCTTTCTGATGATCGTCCTGCCTTACGCAGAATATTGAAGACGCGTACAGATATAGCTATTTTGGACACGAATGTAAGAGAATTTCTAATTTCTGATTTAAATTTTAATGCTGTCAGACAATTTTAAATTAAATGTGACTAATCTAAAAATTGAACTAAACGGTAGCGGCAACCATGAAAAATTTCATTAGTAAATTCTTACCGGGGTCATTTTTATTGTGTATGCTTCGCCCATGTAAATATGTAAATTTGTAACCCATGTAAGATAAATTTGCCCCCGTAACAATATAAATTGGTGCGATTCACGAGTGTATAGTGAGACAAGTTCATAGAATAGTTTGGAACATCGGTAAAATTATCAATATTTTTCTGGTCTATATATATTTACGTTTTTAGAAAAAATGTTAATTAGACAAATATGATATCTTAGTTTATTGAAGTTTATGAAATATGATATCTTCCAGATTTTATTCATATGTGCATGGGCGTAGAGTATTATTGGGAATATAGGAATATAATTTTTAATAAAGGAATATATTGTATCTTAAACGTAAATTAAATTTTAAGGTAAAAATTTTCGAAATATTCGGGGTGTAGATGCATTTTGCACTTTTTACATAAATAAATAGTATTACTTTTGTACATCCTACATTTTTGCACTATCATCTCTTTTTATAATGTGGCCAATATTGTCGAATCTGGTTTCATCTGGTAAAGCAAATTTAGATTAACGCCCATGTACTGACACTGATGTAGCGGTTTCTTTACTATTATAAATTAAAATTATAAATCTATGTCGGATGATGCTTTCTCTTATAATATGCACTTCTTTATCCTCATCCTTTGACCAATGCATATCAACTTGAAGCAGAGTGTAAACCAGATAATATACACATGCTAATAATTTTTTTAAATCTATGTTATTCATTTTAAAATTGTGAAGGTTATTCTCAATTACTTTTTTATCAAAAAGAGTGAAAAAACTTCAATGTATGACTTGCCTACATGGTTGGCTTTTATATTGTCTAAATATCAATCAGACTGATGTTGAATTACTACTGAGCACGAAAGAATATCCTTTATTACAACTTGAGATAAATTTGGATTTACTATTTTTGCCTGGTTTTTTCTTTGGACGTTTTATCTGTGGTTCAGAGGAATATCAGAATCGTTAGAATTCCCAATCACTTATATTTCATATGTACCTGCAATATCCGATTTTATTGATTCTTCACAAATAATATTATCATCAATCTCTTCAGGGAATACAACAATATACCAGCAAACGAATGGGAAAGATACCTGACGGAACTGTTTAAAGCAAAGGAAAATAATAATCAGCACAATAACGTATCTGAACTAAGAGACGAAATAGAAATCAGTTTTCACGAAGTAGAAATAGTCATAAATTCACTCAAAAATAGAAAGTCACCAGGACCAGACGGAATAACCAACGAGCTTCTAAAATACGGATGAGAAAGTTTAACCCTGGAGATGACAAAACTTATACAACAATTAATATTGCACTGCAAGATACCAGACGCATGGAGAAACAGCATAATGATACCAACGGTCAAGAAAGGAGATAAAGAAGACCCCAACAATTATAGAGGTATAAAACTACTGAACACCGCACTTAAGCTTACCACAAAAGTCCCAACCAACAAAATCAATAAACTAACAACTTTATCATATGTTAACCCTTGTGTAACAAGGATTCAGATCCGGATGATCCTGCGTAGACGCCGTATTTGTACTAAGACAAATCACAGAAAAGGCCATCATATCTATGTTTTATAGACCTGATAAAGGCTTTCGATCGCATCCAAGTCGAAGACCTCTTACACCTACTGTATAAAAGGAACATACCAATCAATACTATACAAACCATCGAAAGCATCTACCTCCATAATCGAATACAGGCAAAGATAAATGGAAAACTAACACAGTGTATACCAGTACAAAGCGGAGTCAGACAGGGTCAGACTTAATATAATAGTCACCATTAATAAGGAATATATTAATGGACGAAATAATACAAGCAGTACGTAAAAGTCATGGCCACAGAATTGGGAACAAAGAAATCCAAATATTATGTTATATAGACGACGCCGCATTAATCACCGAGACAGAAGACGAGCTCTAAAGATTAACACATATCTTTAATACAATAGCTAAGAAATACAATATGATAATATCAGCAGAAAAATACAAATGTATCACATTTAAATGCCCACTACGGTGTAAAATCGAAATTGATGGGAAAATAATAAAGCCGGAAGCAAGGGTTAGATATCTGGGAATAGATATAACTAATTACGGAGATGTTGAAGAAGAAGTACGACAGCAAAGCTTAAAAGCAAGTAAAGCGGCGGGTTTTCTTAATGACACAATCTGGAAGAACAAACACCTAAGACAAGACAAAAAACAAGAGTCTATGAAGCAGGAATTAGACCTATATTAACATACACGGCTGAGACAAGACCTGACACATCTAAAACGAGACGACTGCTAGAAACAACACAGATTAAAATACTTCGACGAATATCAAGGGGAAGTCTGTTGGATAGAAAGAGAAGCAAAAACATAAGAAGAGCATGCAATATAGAAGACAGAAATGGATGGGTGACAAAACGAAAACAAAAGTGGAACAAACACATCAGTAGAATGGCGGAGGATAGAATAGTATGAATAGCACGAGATAAGTCACCAAATGGACGAAGAAGTATTGGCAGACCAAGAAAAAGATGGTGCGACAATTTAAACAATTTAGGAAGTTAATATTGAAGAAGAAACAGGCTTTAAAGCCTACAAACTAGAAGGAAGAAGAAGAAGAAGATCAATGTCTTCTACATCAGAAACTTTCTAATCTAATCTCGGCGGCAAATAAACTACATTAAGTGGCATTTTCACAATCTGAGTCTTCTTCTAACAAAGCTATTAACTCTTTAGTAGTTAGTGCCATCTTCATTTCATATTTCGAGAGTTTACTGAAATAAACAAATGCACTGCTATATAAACGCATTCATATGATAATAGTTTAGCTTACTTCATTTTAATTTATATGAACTTCATAATATATTTTCATATTTATATAAACAAATAAACACAAACAAGCTTTCAAATTAAGTTAAAAAAAAAAACAAATATAACGTTTACAGCACACAGCAATTCTATAAATAGAGAAAGATGTGTAATGATGTGTAATTAAAATTGCAGATTGTTTTTAGTCTAATAAAAAAAAAATTATTTTCCAAAGTTTTCTGTTTTTTGAAGTTGTGTATTAGTTACTCTCTAATGAGAATAAAATTTTATTTTATTTTGTTAGACAACTATAAAATACCTGTTAAAAGAGACATGATAATTTAATAATTAAATCGGTCTTAGATTTAATTTTTACATAATTACTTATGTGTTTAAATAAATAATTAAAAATTTTTTTTGGTACGCCTCTGCAAAATTGATAATTTCAACACGATTTCGTTGAAAAGTTATCGTTAAGGGCTTCGTTAAGTAGGATGTTGCCAAGTAATCACCTTTAATTAAAAATTGTTTTAGTAGTGAATATTATGAACTTATTGATTGGCAAAATTGCTGTTACAAAAAAAAAGTATATTATTTTATTTTTGTTTCACTCTGTAGAACCCTGGAGATGAAATGGTAGAAAAAATTTAAAAAAAAAACATGGTACCCCTTTATGCAGTAAGCAACTTTTCCGCGCTGTTACATTTCGAATAAAAAATAAAAAAAAATTCTTCATGTTATACTCCACCCTACTATACACCTTATGTTTCGCTGATGACCAAATACTGATTGCTCAGATTGCTCAAAGCTAATAGAAGAATATAACAAATGGGGTCTCGAAGTCAAAATTAAGAAAACTGAAGCCATGTGCATTAGAGAGAGAAATCAGTCCATTATATTAGACAATAGGGTAAAAATAAGACACTGTGATGAATAAAAGTACCAGGGTATAAAGCTAACTCAAGATGGAACACTTGATGC
The DNA here is from genome assembly GCA_918026665.1 of Diabrotica balteata. Classification (NCBI taxonomy): domain Eukaryota; kingdom Metazoa; phylum Arthropoda; class Insecta; order Coleoptera; family Chrysomelidae; genus Diabrotica; species Diabrotica balteata. The sequence goes on from OU898280.1 coordinate 121,213,549, forward strand.
TACTATAAAAGACAGAAACATATAGGGTAGAAAAGCCATATCCATGACAAATGGCATTCTGTGCGATCAAACAATATCTAAAGCGAACAAACAACTCATATACAACACCATTCTTAAAAGTGTAATCGCATATGACAGTGAAGTTTGGCCAATGAAACAAAGAACAGAGAAACTGTTGCTAGCAACAGGAATGGACTTCTGGAGAAGAGCAGCAGGCAAATTAAGAAGAGATCGGATGATTGATGACATAAAAACGAAACAGTTAATATGGTATGGCCACGTACAGAGAATGCCAGATGACATGATTCCCAAACAGATTTTTACGTAGACATCACACGGAAGAAGGAAAAGAAAAAGTCCGAGAAGACGCTAGAGAGAGGTAATTAAAAAAGAACTAGAGGAAAGAGAAATCCCTCCAGGCCTATGGTTAAATAGAGCAGAATGGCGGTTAGGAGTCGGAAGGCGTCGGAGGACGCTGTTAACCGATAGTAGTAGTATATTATAGCTATATTGTTACTTGTAACTTTTTCAACATAGTGTATTTATTCTATAATAAATATAAATAAATGTTTTAGCACATTCATGTCTTAGGAATTTTCTATTTTATATCTCACTTTATCTTCACTTTGACTTATATCACTGGCTTCTAATATATCTCTGCTTTTCACAGGTATATTTACGTTTTTTCCCTTTTTTAATGATTTTAATTCATTCATATAGGTTTTAGTTTTTTAGCTCATTGCCTTGTTTTGTACTTTTTCTTTAATAAGTAATTTCTCAGAGGTATCTGTTAAGGCGGCGTTTTTTTATTTCTTCTTGTTTTGGCAGTCTAGCAGCTCTTGTATACCTATTTTCTGTAAAATTTTAATAATTCCATGACGCCAAACTGTATCAAATGCTTTGGTTGTATCAAAAAGTACCACTGTGCAGCTTTTATTATTTGCTAGCGCTTTACGTATTTCAGACTTGAGGTCAACTAAGTCGTCTAAGATTGATCTATCTTTACGAAATCCACTTTGTTTGTTAGATAGAACAGATCTTTGCTCGAGTATCCAACTAAGGTGTTGGTTAATCAATTTTTCGAGCACTTTGCTCGTTGAATTTCCTAAAGATACTGGATGGTATGAATTTGGGTCTGAACGTGGTTTATTAGCTTTAAGGATAGGTATTGTGTAAACATTATTAAATTTTTTAAGGAAAATAATAGAATAGAAGGATCTGGACCAGGACCAGAGTTTTTAATAGAATTTATAATTTCAGTTAAGTCTTCTTCTAGTATTGGTGCATTTATTGGTAGGTTATTGCTTTTATCATAAATAAATTCCTGTAATTCTTTTTTTATTTTAAATTGTAAACACTCTTGAGAAACGTTTTTATTACTTGAATATGACTCGTAAGATGATGCTAATACATTGGCTATTCCAGATCTAGATGTATTAATTTTGTTAATATATTTTAAAAATATTATTAATGAGTTTGTGTTAATTTGTTTGTATCCCGAAATTTGTTTTGACACTATTGCTGCTGGGGTAAAACTGTTTATTGTTGATAAAAATTTTTTCTACGATTCCTTTTTTGCTTCTTTTACCACTTTTCTACCAATAGCCCTTAACTTCTTATTATCTAGAAGATTTCCTCGTGTTATTTGTTTTTTATGTTTATTGAATGCTCTGTGAGCCTTCTTTATAGCATCCTGACAGTAATTGTTCCACGACAGTATTCCTGTACGATTTCTAATTATTTTCTTTTTTCCGATGATATGATCTGCTCCGTAAAGTATAACGGAGGAAAATTTATCTACTTGTGGTTTATATTGTCATGTGGGGATGAATATGAAAAAGAATTTAATTGCTTTTCTACAAATTATGTAAATGGTGACCAATCCTCTATTTTTGTATTTCATCTAGTTTATGGTTGAATTTTTTGTTTGTTTTTGAAATGTATCACTATAAAAAAATCATAGCTTTCACACAATTGTGTATTAACTACCCAAGTTGTGTTTTGTACTAAAGAAGGGTCTACAAGAGATAAGTCAATACAACTAATGTCTCCAGTAAAATAGTTAAATTTTGTTGGAGATCCATCGTTAAGTAGGGTAATATTTGTGTTATAAATGACAGTGTCTATGATGTGTCCCATTTTGTTATATCTATTAGATCCCCGAAGGGGATTGTATCCATTTAGATCTCCTATTATAATCTTAGGTGATAGAATTTGATCTATGAGTTATTTCCTTTATACTTATATCAGTATTCGGTGGAAAATAAATGTTACAGATGTTAATAATTTTTGGAGTTTTTATGGTTACTAATACTGCTTCAAGGTTGGTCTTTAAAGGTATTTGTTCAGATTCCAATGAGTTATTAACAGAAATAGGAACTCCTTTAATGGACTTTTTACAATTACGTCTGTTTTTATGATAACCTGTAAATGCCTTTAATTTTGCTTATTTTTGGTCAGCAAAATTCGTTTCTTTGAGACATATTATTGAAGATGAGTGTTTAGTAATTAATAATTTAAACATATCTAGTTGTGTATAATAACCGTTTACGTTCCACTAAAGAATTGACATTTTTGTTCTATGTGTTAATTTTTATTCTTGTACTTGATCACTGTCTAATTCAGAGGAGGAATTTGTATATAGATATTTGGATATTTTGCGTTTAATCTTTGTGCAACGTATTTTTATTATTTTTTTATTAAACAGGGGGTAGATGTTGTCTAATATTTTAGTAATCCCTTAATATATTTTCTAAAGGTTTGAGCAACACTCGTTTGGCCGGGTAAACCATAAGCGTCTTCAAAAAAGTGTATCGTTTCTTGGTAATTAAGAACACTTTCGTTTGTGTCGTGATGTAATATAAGCTGACTTACAGAGTTTCTGAAGTTACTTCTACTCAGGAACTTCACCAACTCACTTTTGTAATTTTTCAGCGAGTATATTTAACTTAAAATTCACTTAACTTAATAGCCAATATACTATACCTACTATACTGGTTAACTTCCATGTCAGGATTCCACGATGATCATTATTTTACATATACCTATACAAATTTATTTATTTGCTTGAAGTCAATTGAAGAGCTATTAAAAAGTATTGATTTTTAACGAAAACGGGTCTCAACAATATTTTCGTGTATGTTATTGTGTTACATTAACCATTTCTTAAGTATTAGTTTGGCACACAGCGTTCACTAGTTTCTACTATTTACGAACCGCTAAAGGCAAACTTAACAATGTTTGGGGGTAGTTCTATTCAAAACAACTTTCCGAGTTTAGTGGTAACCGTATTTGTTCTTTAAAATTGTAGCGGCTTGAATCGCAAAAGTAAACAATGCGCTTTTATTTGTGTTGGTTTGCAAGTGAGCTTGATTTTATTTATTCATTCAGTGGTTCCCTTTCTAAAGGACTGATACTGTTTCTTGAAAATAACACCGTTATTTAATTTATAGTGTAATTAAATATTTTTAAATGCACAAGCACGATTCGAAGAGATTAAATAAAATATTTGATCTCTTCGAATATAGTTTCGAACCAATAATATAGTTTTCGTGGAATTAGCTCGTATAATTCATATAATCCGTTCACAAATTGTTGAGAGCACGAAATGTGTCTCAAAGTCATAAAACGGTCGTAAAATTTGTATCATCATTGGCGTTCCTGAGGTGTTTATTTATTAAAATTAATGAGTTTTACATTTATTTTCCTTTCGAAAATGTTTATCAATATTAATAATGTTTTAATACTAATATATTTAGCAAAAAACAATTAAAATTTTACGGCTAATGTTGGTTATTACATTATATTATTAAAAATAAAATTCAACAATTTTGTTAATAAGAATACCTTATCTCTTTAGATATTTCAATACTACTCTTCGCGTTTAATTTCTTTACTAGCAAACATGGAATTTATATCCGAAGGTACTATTCGTTGCAAGATAAAGGGTATAAAGATGCCGGCTTTGGCCACGTGCCTCGTCTGTTCAGTTTATATTCGAAATTTAACTTGAAAGTTATTACGAACGAAAACAATTTTCTTGTTTAGTACGTTTTTGATCGCATGTAATTTACGGCTCGCTAGACCGAAATCAGACCGAAAATCCCTTTAGATTGACCGGGAGGAGATAATATGTGGAGAAGAAATTATTTAAGATCCACACGAAAATTCCGGGCTGAAGGAAGGCCAATCTTCTACCAGAATGAAACGTGGGTAGACTCAGGTTATACTCTAAAAAAAATGTGGTCCGATAAAAATATATTAAGCTCCACGCAAGGCTTAATGAAAGGTTGGTCTACTGGTATCTTCCCACCTTCTGCTAAAGGCAGTAGAATAATAATTTCTCATATTGACAGTGAAAAAGGATTTGTTAAGCATGGTTTGTTGGAATTTTAGCTGGTAAAAGCTAACTTTTAAAAATTGCCTGGCAACACAAAACTAAATTAAAGAAATACGTAGTTAACAAAATGCTGCGAAATAAATGCAATTGAACTGATTTGGGCACCAATAAAAAGTTATGTGGCTAGAAAAAATACGTCATATAAAATACAAGCTGTACATGAATTGTTATACGTATTACCTTTACTACATATTACAGAACAAATCTGGAAAGATGCAGTACGACATGTAATAGAAGAAGAACAAAAAATATGGGATCTTGATAACATAATTGATGCGAACGTAGAGACACAACCGCTAATTATTTTCCCTCAAGACGACTCGGATTCCGAAGTTGATCCTATTTATTTTGAATTTGAATAGTTTTCTAAACGTAATTATATAAGGTAAGTAATGGTAGTTGTAATTGTACGGTATTAAAGGGGAAAGGAGCAAAATGTCTCCTGTCAAAATGTTGAATGTGTTTTAAATGTATCCTTTTTTTTTCAACTCCTGAGAAAACTAAAAAGCATTTTTGAGAAATTTAAAAGCGGAATGAAATATTTATTAGAACAAATATAAAGTTTATTTTGCATGCAATATTTTTAATTAAAAATTATAATACATTTTGTCTTTCATTTTCACCCCTGTTACATAACATATTAACATAAACATTGTAGAAGTGTTCAGGGACTTTCTGTCCTCAGTAATAATGTTATCTTTCATTCTGCGTTTAAAATTTTTAAAAATATTTATTAGTTTTCTCCCGATTCGAAAATACACTTAAAACACATTGCAAATTTTGCCAGGCGACATTTGGCGCGTTTCCCCTTAATTAAATAAATGTATCTTTTACAAATGGCAAGAAACTTTTTATTTTTGAATAAAATAAAGCAGTTTTATTAAAACAAAAATACAATTTAAAAAATATATTTATTTAGTTTAAATAAATGTATCAATCATATACTCTACGACACTGGTCGGTCATCTGTAACCAAAATACCTTTGTAATCGGATTATAAGGTTGACTGCTGTATTGTATTACTTCACATACACGGTAGGTTAGTCGAAAACATCTTAAACCGTCAGTGCCTGGTTGGTTTTTACTATTATATCGTATTACCTATCCTCTCTGTATTTCAGTTCTCTAATTAGGGTAACTTGTACTGAGCTATTGACAAATTGTGAATCGATTATAATCTTTTAATATGTAATATAATTATATAATAAAAATATTATATATTAAAACATATTACCTTATCCAACCGTTAGTAATAATTCCTACCCCTACCTTTAATCTCTACTCTCTAGAAATACAGACATTTTTGAACATTGCAAAAGGAAAATCTCTCTTGACTGTCGTCTCCTCTAACTATAGACCAGTCTCAGTGCTCTTAAAACTCGACAACTCTATATTTGTCTTTTATAGTGATGTGACTAGTTAAAAAGAAGAAGAACATGTACAACCTGATAAAGCTCTTCGAATACGTTAAAGACAAATCAAAATCATGAGAAACTTAGCTCATGTGATAACCGCCTCATTACCGCGAATGCATTCAACAATAATATTACAAGTCTTTTATGAACTTAATTTGATATTACATGTCGTTACCTATTCTATTGTTTTGAACCAAACATATTGATAGGTACTGTCCTAAAAATTCTAAAATTATATGAATAATTTTGCGTATGTACACTTCTTCTTCTTCAGATGCAAATCCACTAATGGATGTTAGCGATCACATTTTCCATTAACTCTCTATTTCTTGCAAAATGTATTAGAGATTGTATGTCGTTAATCCCTGTCCATTGCCTTATGTTTCGGAGCCAGGACATTTTCTTGCGTACCATTCCTCTCTTGCCTTCAATTTTACCCTCGATTATAAGTTGGAGGAACTGGTATTTTTCATTTCGCATGATGTGACCTAGATACGCCGTTTTCCTTTTCTTGATGTTTTCGAAAAGTTGGCGTTCTTGGTTTATTCTTTTAAGGACATCTATATTTGTGATTTTCGCTGTCCATGGTATTTTTAGGATACGGCGATAAAGCCACATTTCGAAAGCTTCCAATGTACACGAACCCCTAAATTATCAATATTTATTTATTGATTAATTTAAATCAAAGTACATTGACGGCTTCTCATTATGGAATTAAATGTTTATCACTCTACTGCTGGACATCGGCCTTTCTTAAACTCCTCCATTCTTTACGATTTTGTGCTCTATGTTGCCAATTTTTGGTGATACGCCTGATGTCGTCCATCCAATGTATAGGTTGTTTTCCTCTAGTACGTGGGTCTGCTCTTGGCCTTCAATTTTTATAATTCCCGTGTTAGTCTTAACTGGCGTAAAGAAGGGACTCTGAACTAAGTAGGGGTCCTTCAGTACTCTTGACCAGACAGACTAGGCGGTAATGTCCTTTTACCCCGATACAGCGCGTCCCAATGGTTGATAGGAAAGTTCTTGTAAATATGCAGGACAGGTACACTTCCCGTCATATAAAACTGGTACACTTTTTTTTCCCAATGTAAACCTGTGTTCAGAAATCAATTCGTTGTTGCCATTACAGATAACGGAATTGCACTAAATCTAAATAAAAAAAAAATAACGTTCAAAAATGTATAAAATTTTTACATAGGTATTATTTTTATCATTAGCAAAAAAAAACTGAATCTAAGAATTAAATAAGCAGAGACAGGGTTGAGCTATTATCCAAAATGTTTAAAGGATCTTTAAACCTATTGTATTGGCACAGGGAACATTGGAATGCATCTACTGTAATTTTATACTTCAATTACCTACGGAACTCGAACTGTATTCTGTGTCAATAAGTTTTGTAACAGGCAAACTACAAAGATTAATTTATTATTTATTAAAATAACGGTAAAAAATGTGAAAAACTAACATTATACTTTATCCTACGTATTATATAGTAGAAAATATTTGGTGCGAAAAGACGCTTTTCAAAACGTAACAGTTACAATCCAATATCTCATTGTAATGTTTTATTATATTAATTTGAAGTTTGTCTAGATTGATTATCTGTCATTATTTTTGAATTGAAATATTTTCATAAATTGTTATAAAACACAAATCAATGTATGGATACTTGAGATGTAATTGAGATGATGGAAAATTACAAAATTAATACGAGATTTTTTTAGGATATATGTTTAAACAAATTTAATGTGACTGATCGAGAATGCTCGATAATGTTTTAGTTTTTAGTATACTTACTCAAAACTGGCGGTCTGTCACACAGCCTTGCTTTTAGCTGGTTTTATATAATATTTTCGTTGAACTGGCAACGGTGCCCAGGAAATCAGAATGACACATATGACAAGACCAACGTACACAACTTAAAAAACACTATTTTTAATTATAAGAGTTGTACCAGTTTTTTATGACGGGAACGGTACGAATAAGGCTTAGCCAAATAAGTACCCGCGGATCAATTGAGGACATGACACAGGTCAGCAACCGTGTCATTAGTGGCCCGTGGCTAAGGAATAGAATTCCTGACAGGTGCGGGGCTACAAAGTCGCAGGTGTCAATCAAGTTGATTTAACCGGCTGTGATACTACAAAAACTCACCAAACTGTCTGACAGGCATGGTATTTTAATGTCAATATATCCCTTAAAACCAAGATGTAAAAAAGATAAATTATCAAAATAAATGTTTTAGATAGTTCTAAATAATAATATCTGCTAAAACAATATTTGGGGCTGTTAACCTGCGAATCGTTCAATAACTGTGCTAAACTTCTCAGTGTTAGTGATTTTTCATTTTGTGACATAAGATTGGCGACTTAAGATAAGATAAGACTTTTTACAGAACTGACGTTCTGTATTATGCAGTAGAAGTCTGTCGTTGACCACACTTCTAAGAGTATTGAAGTGATACGTCTGGTCCACTTTGTTCTATGGATGTGAAACCTGGACGACAAAAATAAAAAATCTTAACAAATTAGAAGCGTTTAAATTATGGTGTTACCGTCGCATGCTCAGTATCCCGTGGACAGCACACATATCTAATGAACGTGTGCTAGAGACCGTGCACAAAGATCGAGCATTGATCAACAACATCAAAATGAGAAAGGTCTAATACTTCGGGCATATATTGAGAGGACCTAAATATCGCTTACTCCGGTTAATCATTCAGGGCAAAATTGAAGGAATACGTTGAATAGGAAGACTACAACTGTCCTGGTTGCGTAACATTAGACAATGGACAAGTCGAACGGTCGAGAAACTGTTTCATCTAGCTGCCGACCGAAAATCATTTCATCAGCTTGTCAATAACATGATAGCCAACGCTTGAATACAAGCACGGCACACAAACGTTTACTATTTGACACTTGACAACAAGATTTACCATAACGTTTTAAACATGAATAATGATTTGCTAGAAAAGATTATTGATTCTAAAGATAATGAAGGACATATTGAAGGAGAAGCTTATGTTTGTAAATGAAGATTTAGATTTGGTTGTTTAAAACTTTTTTGTTCCATAAATATTTGTTTTAGGATTTTTTATTCAATTAAAATTTTAAATTGGAAGTAGGTTTTAGTTAGTTTTTAGGTTTTTCTGTTGCAAAATCTGCAATCTCCAAGTGTTTGAAGTAAAACCAGAAATCACCAAACTTAAATTTTTAATTATTTAAAATCTAATGAAATAATTAGGTTAATTTTGTGAATAATTAAAGCCAGCGTACAAGTAAATATAAATAACAAACTAAATTAAACTTTATTAAAACGAAAAAAAAAGTTATTAAAAAATTATATTTTTGAAAAATGTGTCAAGTGGAGATTGCTGGTTTTGCTTCTAGATCCCTCAAGTGTGCCCTATTTTTAAACCGTGATATAGTTTTTAAACTGTTGACTTTTGACCAGTAGATATATTTGTCTCCTCATTATAATTTTTTTTACAAATCCTAAAATTTATATGTGCAAAGAACCAAAGGATCTTATATAGGACGTTTATTTAGATTAACATTTAAATTAATGCATTGAAATATTTTTGTCGCTTTCTTGACTAAATAAATTTTATTGCTCATTGCACGGCCAAAAAAATAATAAAGTTGAAATATTTATACAATTTCACGAAGAATTTTATTTTTAAAATAAATAATAATACTTATTGTTTGTTTGGTGCTGTTGTTGTTGCTATATTATTTTCCTTTCGTGAGTTTCAGACATGGATACAAAATTTCTGCTCTTATTTGAAGCGAAAACACAAAGTAAAATACAACCAAACCATTATTTTTACAGGTCGTTTCCAACAAGCACAAAACATCTATAAATATTTAGTAGAAATGTTTACAGAGGAAGGAGTGAAACGAATGATTTTGTATTCTTGAAAGAAATCTACCATGAAACCATTATTTTATCTGAAGCGCGCTTTTCGTCTTTAACTTGCAACGTAAAACACTGCAAAAAATAAATGCTAACCGAACAGCGAGTTACCCTTTCACCCTATTTATTATTTAAAAGAACTCACATGAAGAACATTATAGTATTCCAGTCAGTTTCGTAGTTATTAGAAGTTAGGATCATTCGATTATTTTTTTAGTTATTTTCAGCCAGTATATTTATAATACCTAATAATATAGTACCTTAAATATCGTCGTCGTCTAAAATAATTTTTGTCAAAATTTAGTTAAATTTACTGATCGATTCACAATATCAATTTTCATAGTCTGGCAGAAATAAGAAGATTAGAACCACAAAGATGCATAAAGCAACAGGTCCAAATGAAATTAATATAGAAGCAATAAAACTACTAGACGAGGAGAATATCGAAATCTTGGTAAGGCTGTTCAATAGAATTTATGATACTGGTTACATTCCGCGAGAATGGCTGCAGTCATCCTTTGTGATGATCCCAAAAACAGCTAATGCAACAAAATGCAGTGAACACCGCTTAATCAGTTTATTGAGTCACTTGCTGGAACTCCTCCTTAGGATATTACACTCAAGAATGTACAAGATACTAGAAGAACTTAGCGGGTCAACACAATTCTTTAATTTATATGTTGAAAATATATTTGCGGAAGCACTAGAAGACACAGAATTAGGCATTAAGGGGAACGGCATACTAATTAGCAACCTACGCTATGCGGGCGACACAGTGGTTATAACTGATAATTTGGAAGATCAGCAGTTGTTACTTAATAGGGTAAATAGCATATAGAAATATATGGTCATTAGCAGAAACCCTCCAGAAAACCCGATAATATGCATAGGTGACGATCATATAAAACGCGTGAAAACTTTTAAATACCTTGGCACCACAATCAATGATCAATCGGATCCACAACACGAGATAAAAACCCGAATACAAATGGCAAGACAAGCCTTTGTGAAATTCAGACCGCTCCTATGTAAGCAAAACCTAAATTTCGAAATACGCTACAGAATGGTCAAGTGCTACATATGGTCCATCTTGCTTTATGGCATGGAAACGTGGACTTTGAAAAAAACATCTATCAACAAACTTGAAGCATTTGAAATGTGGTCATTGAGAAGAATGATGCGCATACCTTGGGTGGATAGAGTTCGAAACGATAACGTCATTAACACGTTCGCTGCCACTGATGTTGCTTCAATAGGCCACGTTGGTCCAATGGGACCAACGCAAGTATTGCATTAACAGGCCATGTTGGCCCTATGGGACCAACATTTATTTCGATATGTACCGAGCCATTGGTGTTTATTTAGTATTAAATCACCATGGGAATGGACCAACGAGGCCTACAAGCTATGTGCTGTATAGAGAATTTGTGCGATTTATGGAGTATGACAAATGTGGTCCCATATAAGTCAAAAACGTTATTTACAACTTTGGGATGATATTTATTGATACAAACATGTTTTTCAACAATAGAAAAATCAAATAATGTAAAGCAACCAATAAAAAAAGTTATTTAAATTCTATGCAATTCATTAAAATAACCTATACACAGAAAAGGTTCCTTGTCACAGCTTTTGCAAAAGGTGACTACCTTTTTAGTTTTGTTCATAGCATACTGACGGCCGTGTTGCTCACTATTTTTTTTGTAGCAGTTCTTGCAAATCTTACTTCGTTGATGTTTACTTCCGTCTGCCTTCTGTTCAAGCTGATGGTGATTATTTGACACACTTCGTGGTACAGTAGTGGTTTCTTTATAAGTAACTAGATGTTTCACTATTTGTTTTTTAAAATCTGTCACCGACATGTTGTTATTTGTTACAAGCTTATATATTAAAAAAGAATTTATAACATGTAGTTAATAATAATTCAAACCCCACTTTTTTAAACCATTTTACGCTTTTCCTTAAGGGGTTGGAATACGCTCCCATTTGGTCAGATAAGTCTACTGCCGCTTTGCCTTTATTGTAATCTATTACCACCTTGGGTTTCAGTTTAGTTTGTCGATTACAAGATACTTCGACCATTTCATTGCCGTGTTTAGTAGAAAGCATGTAAATATTTCTTTTGCCTTTCCAGTTCGTAATGGTCACTCCATCATCACTTTCCATAGAAGCAATTTGCCGTTTATTTAATTTTGCAGCTACTACTTCTTGGGGTAAATATTTTCGATTTTTTCGAACAGTTTCTATCAGGTGTGTATCGACGGACAACATTTTTTTTGCTAGCGGTAAACTTGTATACCAATTGTCGGTTATCAGAGTTCTTCCTTGAAGTACTAAATCCTCCATAAGATACAGAACAACGCTTTCTGGAGTGACGTTAGAACTATTTTTATTCCCTGCATATACTTTGAAATTGTTAGTATATCCAGATCCAGAACATACTTTAAAAATTTTTACACCATATTTGTGTCTTTTTGTCTTAATGTACTGTTTAAACCCCAAGCGTCCCCTAAAGGGTAATAGGGTTTCATAGATGCAGACAAATTCTTCCGGCACGTACATAGACTTAAAATTTGCAGTCAGAATGTCGAGAAGTGGTTTTAACTTATACAGTTTATCACTTGTATCTGCCAATAAATTATCATTAACGTGAAACATCCTTAACAGCATCTCGAATCAATTTCTAGACATTACATTCTTTGCAAAATTATTGTAGAATAGGTTATCGTTACTCCAATAGTCTGCGATTTTTAGCATTTTCACTAAACCCATCCAGGCAACCAGTCCTAAAAATTTTCTAATTTCAATATTTGTCGTTGGAATCCAGTCATGTAAGCGAGAGCTTGGTGTTGCGTCTGCAGTCAGTACAGACTAAGTTGCATATATATTTGTTTGGTTACAAATCAGACTAATTACTCTGTCATCGACCACAGCATCAAAAAAGTCTCCAGGCGTACCATTTGCCAACATTGCAGCTACTTCATCATTTACTCCTGACGGAATAGAAAAAGGTGCTATTAGCTTATAATTACCTACTACTGGACCCCAATTTGGTTCTATATTCGGTACTGGATCTTCACTACGGTGTAGATCTAAGTTCGGTTCTGGATCGAGTATTGAATCTAAGTTCGGTCCTGGAACGATATTACCTTGAAGATTATGATACGGTTGTTCTGGATCATGCATTGAATTCAAGTTCGGTCCTGGATTGATATTATCGTGAACATGACGAGTAGGTTGTGAATCTAATTTTATTTTTTTTCTCTCTAAAAACTTTCGTACATTTTCCACCGTTTCTTCTGAATCTGACGAATCTGATTCTTCTTCTGAACTACACAGGTACTCACTATCAGAAGCTTCCAATGGTTCATCATCGTCATCGGAAAGTTCTCCAAAATTGATTGCAATGTTTGTCGCGCTCTGTCAGAGGTTTAGAACGTCGAGACATCTAAAATTACACAACATGTTGTAAAAATATTGTAATTTAAACATTATTTAATACTTACAGCAATTTATTCTTTCAATTTATTGAAATGAAAAACAATCTAGGCAATGCAAATTCGTTTATTTATGTTAGGTTATGTTTACTGCGACAGACCAACGGCGCACAGAAGCATTCGTACGGTTCACTGGGCCGCATTGTCTCGATGGGACCAACACATTTGTTATATGGTGGCTCATAGGAGCACTTAAAAAAAAGAATGGCTGGCTCACGGAGGCATTGATTTACAAAATATAGTCGGCAGCGAACGTGTTAAGAGAGCCGGCGTGGAAAGAGAACTCTTTCCACGAGATATCTCCTCAAGAACTTCCCGTTTACTGTCAAACAACTGCAATAACAGAATTGAGTTCTCCATTCAACAATACATAGTAGTTTCAACCATGTTCTACCATCCATGAATTAATAGAGTACCGGCATGTAAGTAATGTTTATTTATTTTTTGCTCATTTATTAATTTATTACAATCTAATTGACTATTTTATAACAATTTGTGGGCCTTACCTTGTCTGTTTAAACTTTTAAAACTTTTATACTTTTTACTCAACTTACTCTTTTAAATAAAACCACAGACATATAATATTGGTATAATTATGGTAATTTACAACATCTACTGTGTTTGCCGTTATTAGACAATACCCTAATATGGGTTTTTTATCATTTCAGCATTTGTTTAACTTTGTATCGAGACCTGAGGATGCTTTGCATATTGTAGAAAGCGAAACCGGTCGTCTGATAGTTAAATTAAATTGATTGTGAGTAAGTCTTATTTATTATTTCTTTACCTATTTGAAATGGACTCACACAAGCAACACATTCATGATTTTAAAATTTGTTTAATTTTCTGTTTGTATTTTGAGAACGATTTCCGAAGTGGAAATTGAAACGTCAATAAACGTATTTTTATCTTTAATTGTGGCTTATTCCGATTTAAATAGTAATTAATTAAAAATGCCATAAGAAAATAGCTTCAGAACAATATAAAATACACATGCACACATATACCCCACGTGCTGCTTTCGGCTAACCACCAAGCAGCCACACCACAGCTGACTTATTATACAATAAGGTTTATACTGCGACTTTTGCGCTCCTATTCCCCATTTCCGAACTGTAACACCACGATGCGCAAGAGATATACAACACAGGAAAAAAATGTATAAGCGATGCCGCAGAGAACTGTCGAACTCTGGAGATTATGGACCGGTTCAGATATATAGCCTATACACAGACCTATTAATCTGACAATATTTTGTCATTGGCAAAACTCGAAAATCTGTAAAAAAAAATAGATGGACATGGAAGGCAACAAGCCACGTAGAAAAAAAGCACTTTAACTTGGGAAATGATCTACAGGAGCCACGCGAAAGCGGAGACTTTTTACAAATAATGCCACAATTGGTTACATGACAAAACCAAAATATACTAAAACTTGATAAAACTAACAAAACCCATATTATGGAATCTAATGATTACGGCAATACAATGAATCATTTTTTAAAAGACGAATCCGTATATCATATACTAATGATCCCACCAATATTTTTCAAAAAAGAAATATTGACCTTATTGATAGAAGGGACAGAAATAAATACAGAAAAATTACGTGAGCTACATAATGCTATTCCACCAAAAATTTATGGTGTACCACACAAGAATAATTTCGTCCTATCGTTTTCTGCATTCAATCACACTTCGACAATCTTTCAGAATTCTTAAATTGTTTCCAAGTTTCCTAAAATAAATATTTTACCAAACAAAAAACAAAAACTCCAAAACTCAAAGAACCACTAGTTGACTACCAGATACCATTATTTAATATTTAAGTAATATTGGCATTTAAGAACTGCAAACAAATGAAAAATACTTGTTTTTCTGGTGTGTTGTGGAAGATATAGTTATCGACCAATTTTCGATATGACTTAGTAGAATTTTAGTTCCTTGATATACAGATAATTCAAATAAAAGATTGTTACAATTTGTTTTACTTAAATATCGAGTATCTATTCTTAAACATGTCTATCTATCGAACGCCACTGGTATGTAGACGAGCAAGATCTAAGTTTCCGTCGGACCGCAAAATCAAATGAATGAATGATAAGGTTGATCTAAGTACTAGCGGAAAACTAGTCTTCAGGAAGCAATTGGGCGCTTTCGGCCCACATCAAATGTAATTTTGAAGTAAGTTAATGTCCTGGATATAATAGATATAAATCGTTTTATTTCAGCCACAATGTCTGCGCTGCCAAGCCTTGTCTGATTTCTTTAGACCAGTCAAGGTTGTTACAAGAATAATGAAAATTAAAACCTTTTAAAATAAATAATTTATTTAAAACGGCCCCTTCGTTTAGCCCTTCAGTAGTCCCTAGGAATTTTTGAAAATTAGTAGTCGCGCGCGGTCGAAACGACCGTTTGGTCTTTTTCTTCTTAGTTTGTGTTAATAAAAGTATTTAGAACAATTTTAAGCAACACACGATTTTATTAAGGTTTAATAAGTAAAGTAGTATATTACAAAATAATATAAAAAGTAAACTAATGTTAAAAACACTGGACAGAACATCAAAAAAACTATTTCTACTCCGATAAAAAAAAAGGAAACTTTTAGTTAACCAGAATAACTTCAGTTTGGCAATCTTCGCATCCTGCACATGTATGTTCTCTGTATAAAAACTTTTTACATTTACAGCAGGAAACAGTCGTTTTCCGGTTCTTTTTACGGTCGCAAAAAAAGCACCTACCATGTACTTCTTTATTCGTTGGAGTGCAGTCTGTGTTGGGAATATTACATATGGCCTTAATACATAACTTCAGATCTCTATTTAAATTGTCTACTGTTGCTCGGACCAGTAGATGTTTATCCCTAAGGGAAAATGCTAAATGATTCAAAAATTTTCTTCTAGGCATTTTATTATAAGCAAGGTTGTTACTTGCATGAAACACTAGCGAATTAATGCCTGCGATATTTAGTATGGTGTTAAAAATTACCGTATGCCAACATCTTGTTTTTCGCGAAACATCATAAGAGGAGCATAGCTGATCAACGACGTCAACCCCGTCTTTTGTTTTGTTATAAAACGTCAGAAATTTGGTTTATAATGTTCACATATTTCTCTATCTATAGTGTCGTCATCAGATAGACTTGAAACAAGCAATAAAATTTTCTTCTTTTTGGGGATATACGACACTAAGGTAAATAAACATACTTAATTTTAGAGGACGAGATTCTTGAAATAATTCATGGGGCAGTTCCCTTTTGTTCTTTATGATGGTCCCCACAACAGTCAATCCAAATTCTTTTTTTAAAACATCTATTAGACAAATGCTAATGAACCAATTTTCTAAAGTAATGTTGCACCCAGAATTCTTTATTGGCGCACACATTCTTTTTACAACTCCTTTCGGGGAATTGTATACAGTATGGGCCATCTGGTTGATGACCCACATAAACCGCCATATTTATGGTATAATATATTTTAGCATAACGTAAACTAAAAATTTTGAGCCCATACTTTGAGGGTTTGCTTGGAATATATTGTATCCCAAGGGTAATTCCCTAAAAATCCAGGAAGCATTTCATCGCATGTTAAATTTTACGTTAAAATATTTTGGGATTTTGAGTTATATCCCGATTTACACTTTTCTACGGATTTGTCAAAAAATACTCAGATGGCGGCCATCTTATCCAGTCTCCTACGTTGTTCACGATCGATCTTATCATACAATTTAATGCATCCTAGAAGAAGCTAAAACCGGGATAAGGACATAACTAGTCTAAATATTTCTATATCTTCGCCATTAGTTTGTCAGATATTTTTTGTATTCATGTGATGGGCTTTATGTCCCTGCCAAATATAAAAGGCCTATAAGAGCGCGAATTTCAGATGCGTTTGTAAGTTTGCATCCATCTCCATTGAGAAATTGCTATACTTTTAATGCATATATTAGTGCATTCTACAATTATGTAAATCCTGTCCACATCAATGAAACAACTCCATATTTCATTAATGTCTTTCAACATTTTCGTAAATCTATTAGGCCAAGATGATTGTTTTACTAAGTAAGGCTTGCTCATACGTACCCTATTGTTTTTTCTTTGATCCTTTCTCCACTTTGTACCATCTTTTCCCCTAAAAACACTTTCTTCTTGTACATTATTCAGTAAAACTTCTCCTATTTCCTCTAAATTCTATTCTTGTTCGCTTTCCGAATCTTCCGACATCTCGTCAATAACTTGCGGATTTACTTCATTCTCGTCATCGTCATCGTCACATTCTATATCAAGCGGTTCTTGTTCCATTAGAGCTTGAACTATCCTTTGTTCCTTCTCATAGTTCATTCTAAAAATATAGCCAAACAAGTTATATATAAAAGTTTGCTGTAGTTTAAAATTAAAAAAAATAATATTTGATTCTCAATAATAGAACAAAGAAAATTATAAAATATCGTAATAGTAATTTGCTGCAAAGGTATTTAAAATTTGATGACTAATTACATAGTAAAAGAAAGAAAGGTATATTCAAAAGGTTACTGAACAATAAGACAAAAAGCTACTGAAGAAAGTGATTGCCAAATGTAATTTTTTTCCGAAATATTAGCAATTTTTAATACGTGCGGTCTTTTTGACCATGTAGCGACTAGCTAAGGGTTAAGAATCTCGTTGAGTTATTTTATTTAAACGCGTTAAATGGTAGTATGTTAGAGTATAAAGTATTTTAAACATTCCAAAGGCCACAGACTAGATGAAAATAAAATATATATATTAGGTAAAAATAAAATAACACACTTGATAGTAAACCACTTATTGTTATCATTATCTAACTAGATCACTCATAGTGAAATCAGTGCGATTTTCCCGCCTACTCTGCTTGGCTATCGGATGATCGGATCCTCACATAGTAATATATTGTTTATAGCTAAAATAATTAGAATTCTGTAGTTACACCTAATTAGAGCTTTTCAGATAGAAGTATAACAAAATAGTTTTGTAGCAGAATGAGTTTTACATAAAAAATTGTCAGCGGATCCACATTGTATATATATATATATATATATATATATATATAATATATATATATATATATATATATATATATATGTGTGTGTATATATATATACACGTGATTTATCATCATTAGTGGTACAGCCCTATAAAATAGCCCTGACCTTCCCAAGTCTAATACGCCAGTCAGTTCTATCCATTGCCAACTGGCGCTAGTTTGCTGCGTCTATTTTTCTACCATCCTTACCTAGATCATCCCTCCATCTCAGTTTTGGCGTCCCCTTACTTCCTACAGGTTGTGACATAAGAATTCTTCTAGGAGGGTTGTTCTGCTGTGATCTTGTCAGATATACTGCCAATCTTAGTATTTCTATTTTTATAAGAGATACTACGTCTTTACCAGAAAATATATGTTTATATTTGTGATATATCTCGTAGTTGTACCTCCTTCTCCAAACACCATTTTTACATATGCCACCGAATATTCTTCTCAGGATCCTTCGTTCAAATATAAGCAGGAGGTTTTCATCTGCCTTGGAAATGGTCCATGTTTCCGATCCATATGTTAACACTGGTTGTATAAGGGTTTTGTAATTACTATTTTGACATAACTAGTTTATTTACAAATGTATCATTAGATAAGACTTTAAACATGGTCAACACAAAATTAGAGAATGATAATATTTGGCAACTAGAACACAACTCAACATATCAGCTATAATGGAGTTATTAATATTATGTACTGATAATACATATTTTCAACTAAATAATGAGTTCTATAAACAAAATTTTAGCCTAGCAGTGGGCTCTAGTTTATCTCCATTATTAGCCAATATATTTATGGAAGATTGATGGAGATATGTAGATGATGTATTCTCAATATGGCCTCATGGATCAGAGTTGTTGGATACATTCCTAAATGATATAAACGATAAAGAAGAGATCAACAGAACATAAAACAGAACAAACAACTTATAACGAGTTCCTACAGTATACACAATGAATAATAAAAGGAAAATTACAATACCATACATAATAGGATTATCAGCAAAAAATTAAAAGGATAGGACATAAATTTTAACATTTCAAGAACATTTAACAAACACGTTGATATCTATTTTGTACAAAACCAAACCTAACAATGAATAAGATAGTACAAAGAATTGCATTTATAAAATACCTTGTGGATGCGATTAATTCTATTTAGGTGAAACATCAAGGCTATTAAATGTTAGAATAAGTGAACATCACTCTTGTATTAAAAATAGAGAATTTGATAGATCTTAAACACACGTGGGATAATAAACATAGGGTTCAATGGAATGATTCAAATATAGTCCTAAAATAAACGGATGATAAAAAGAGAAAAATCAAAGAAGCTAAATAGCTAGAAGCCATTTAGCTTCTTGAGACCAATTGTGTCGCAAATTCCTCGGCATAATGTAGTAGGTTCTGGTTACTCATATTGAAAGGGGAAGTTTTTAAAAAGAAAATACCAGTATTAGTAAGTCAGTAACATACAGAGAATGCATCATTTGTGTTTAGTATTTTGAGCAGATGATTAAACACATACCACCAATTTCAATTATATTATTTAATAATGCACCTTATCATTCACGACTAGTAGAGAGACTTCCAACGACTGCGTGGAAGAAACAGGATATTCTAGACTGGCTGCGGAATAAGTATCTACCGTACGAAGACGGAATGGTAAAAGCAGAACTTTTAGAAATCTCCCGGCAACACAAATCTAAGTTCAAGAAATACGTAGTTGACAAAATGGCGGAAAGTGCAACATCACAATCCTTAGACTTCCACCCTACCACTGCAAATTAAATCCAATTGAACTCATTTGGGCACAAATGAAAAGTTATGTGGCTAGAAAAAATACGTCATATAAAATACAAGCTGTACGTGAATTGTTATACGAGTCTTTACAACATATTATTACAGAACACAACTGGCATACAATGCAGTAAGACATGTAATAGAAGAAGAACCAAAAATGTGGGATCTTGATTACATAATTGATGCGACCGTACAGACACAACCGCTAATTATTAACCCTCAAGACGACTCGGATTCCGAGGTTGATCCTATTTATTTTGAATTTAAATAGTTTTTTAATCGTAATTATATAAGGTAAGTAGTATTAGTTGTAATCGTAAGGTATTAAAGGGGAAAAGCGCAAAATGTCACCTGTCAAAATTTTCAATGTGTATTAAATGTATCCATTTTTTTTTCAAATCCTGAGAAAACTAAAAAGCATTTTTGAAAAATTTAAAGGTGGAATGAAATATTTATTAGAATAAATAAAAAGTTTCTTTTGCAAGCAATATTTTCAAAAAAAATTATACTTCATCTTCTCTTTTATTTTCACCCCTGTTACATAAACATAACATATTAAAATAAATATTGTACAAGTTTTTCTGCCCTCAGTAATAATTTAATCTTTCATTCTGCGTTTAAATTTTTTTAAAATATTTATTAGTTTTCTCCGGATTCGAAAATAATGGATAGACATTTAAAACACATTGAAAATTTTGCCAGGCGACATTTGGCGCGTTTTCCCTTAATTCAATAAATGTATCTTTTACAAATACCAAGAAACTTTTTATTTTTGAACAAAATAAAGAAATTTTATTAAAACAAAAATACAATTTACATAAGTACAATTTAAAAAATATATTTATTTAGTTTAAATAAATGTTTCAATCATATACTCTACGACACTGGTCTGTCATCTGTAACCAAAATATATTTGTAATCGGATTATAAGATTGACTGCTGTATTGTTTTCCTTTTGATACAAGGTGAGTTAGTCGAAAACATCTTAAACCGTCAGTTTCAGGTTGGTTTTTACTATTATATCGTATTACCTATCCTTCCTGTATTTCAGTTCTCTAATTAGGGTTAGACTTGTAGTGAGCTATCGACAAGTTGTGAACCAATTATACATGCACGACCAAATACTTTTTTCCTGGTACTTTTAGGTTTTTTCCTGGTTTTTCCCTCATAATTTACTATGGAATTACTAATAGGAGAATTTTACTGTCACTATGGCATGTGTTTGTCTTTTTAAAACGAATTCAAGTATATTTCATGTAATCGAATTAACTATCTTATAAATAAAGTCCTCCTAGAAGCGCAACTCAACAATATTGGCAATTTCATTTTTAAGTCTACTTTAAAATGTATAATGTATGTCTGAATTTTCAATGTAAATGAGTCAGATAAAATTAAATTATTAGAATTTTTTACCAAGTAACAAAAAAATAAAATTTGTTTAATTTACTTATGTTTAAGAACGATTTGCGATGTAGAAATTAAAACGTTAATAAACGTACTTTAATCTTTTTTTGTGGCTTATTCCCATTTAAATAGTAATTACTTTAAACGCCACAAGAAAATAGTTTTGGCACAACATTAGGGGTTTTGTATGTGGTTATTTTTGTTTTTAGGCTTAAGTTTCTACTTCTTATATGTCTACTTAATCCAACATAGCATCTGTTTGCCAGGATTATTCTTGGCTTGATTTCTTTCGTCATGATGTTCTCTTTAGTAATCAGTGAGCCTAAATATGTGAATTTCTCCTCAACTTCAAAGCTAGAGTTATCAACCGTGAATTTTGGGTGCATGGGCCTGCAAGTAAATGAGGTTTTCTCCTCATTTACTTGCAGGCCCATGTTTTTTGTGGTATTTGAGAAAGTGGTATACATTTCTTCTAGCTTGCGTGTTATGCGGGTAACTAGGTCAACGTCATCTGCATATGCCAAAATTTGGGACGATTTATTAAAATTGTTTCCTCTGTTGTCTATTTGGGCATCCCTTACTGCCTTTTTCAGAGCTATGTTAAAAAGGAGACACGCCAGCGCATCTCCCTGTCGTAGCCCAACATGCACTGCAAATGCCTGTGATTGTTCGCCTTTACTTCGACTTTGCAAACAACTTTACGCATTGTAGCCTTAACCAATCTTATCAGTTTATCGAGGATGTAAAACTCATCCATGGCTTCATACAATTTATTTCTTACGACATTAGTATAGGCCGATTTAAAATCTACGAAAAGGTGGTATGTGTCGATACTGAATTCATTGGTTTTTTCCAGTATTTGCCTTAGCGCAAAGATCTGGTCTATTGTTGATCGACCAGGCCTAAATTCACTTTGATATTCGATAAGAAGCTTATCTGAATATGTACTCAGGCGACCATATAAAATACTCAAAAATATTTTGTATGCTGTATTGAGGATTATTCCCATATAATTTCTACATTTTAATTGATCACCCTTTTTGTGTAGCGGGAAAACGAGCCCAATCCTCTTCCGGGATTTATTTCGTATTCCAGGCTCTCAGTATGATTTTATATGATTTGTTAGAGTTTAGTTCCACGCGTATACTATCACTTCCTGGAGATTTACTATTTTAGGTGTTTTAATTTTTTTAGGTGATTGATTTGGATTTTCTACTTCGATAGTAAGTAGGTCTTTATATTGTTCCACTCACATTTTTAATACTTCTCGTTTTGTATTGAGTATTTTAAATTAAAATTTTTAAAGTTTAAATTTCTTTCTTGCATTTTTTAGATTTTTATAGAATTTTCTTGTTTGATTTTCCTTTTTTAATGCCTCAAGTTTTTCCAATCTTCTATTTTCACATGTTCGCTTTTTTCTCCGATAGATGTACTTCTCTTTTCTTCTAAGATCTTTATATTTTTGTTCTTTCTTTTTGTAATGTCCTCGCACTCAGCATTCAACCACTCATTGCGTGATGGTGGTCTTTGCAGCCCTAGAATGCTATTTGATGCGTGTTTAATATAATTTTTACTCATTTCCCTTTGTTCACTAATTGGTTGATACTCTTTAGTTATGTATTTAGTTTGGATACAGTTTTGAAACCTTTCTACCGTTTGCGGATTTTTGAGAAGTTCAATATTACGGCGCCTTGTTTTGGTACTTCTCTCCTTTTTCGCATTTAAGATTCTAGCCCGAAGTCTTGTACAACTAGAAAATTATTTAAATCAATATTGTCGCCTCGATAGGTGCGGACATATATAAGGTTGGAGAAGTGTCTAGCATCTATGATCACATGATCAATTTGGTTATTCGTTAATCCATCAGACAAGGTCCAAGTCCCCATTTGTATTTTTTTGTGTAGAAAACATGTGCTTCCTACGATCATGTTCTTTGAGACTGCGAAGGTGACTGCTCGGTCTCCATTCAAATTAGTATTATTATGGAGACTATATTTAACAATGTGCGGTAGATAAATTTCTTCTCTTCCGATTTTTGCGTTCAAATCACCGATTACTATTTTAATCATAATCACACATTTTGTGTATAATCACACTTGATTATATACAAAAAAAAAATAATAAGAAAAGTGAAAGTTATAATCACTTCAAACAAAAGCAGATAAAACCTCCAAGAATAATTAAGTAGAAGTAATTTTAATATTATTCTTAATTTTTTTAAACGCTTTTACATAGTAATATTTGTTTTTATTTAATCTTAACTTATTCTCAAATGTTTACACATTTTATCCTTAATTTCTGTTTTTATTGGATTTATCCGAAAAAATATGAAGGTTTTTAAAGGACTTATTCAGTTTATTTTGTTAATTGACAAAAGTCAACAATTCCCGTATTTACACAAACTACGTAACCACAACTCAGTTTGTCTCTAGCGGGCAGTAAAGTGAACCCGAAATATTTAACACAATTCGTTCTGCAAACATTTGATCACGTTATCCTGACACAAATCTAATATTTCCTAAATATAAACCTCTTTAGACTCATCACCATTACACAGTGCTCCGGAAAATGTGCAAATGAACGAAGTAGGAATTATGTAAATGAGAAAATTTGAATTAAAATAATATTCTCAACACTGCGAACTGTCAAATGCTTCGGTAAAGACAGCTGATTGGAAATGCTAATGGAGGGCCCCCTTAACGGCGAATCGTGCAGTCAAAATATTATAGCGTGTGTGAATGTAATGCGGGTTAGTGTATCTTATGATGCGAAAGGGGTTGAATAAATCCGTATTTAAATTAGAAATTAGAAACCCTATACAGTAGTTGTTGGTAATGTAGATATTCACAGAGATGAAGAGATGTAATTCACTTTTCAGCTTCGATATTGCTTGTTGCTGTTCTGTTTCTTGTATAAAAATATTTGCCTCAAGGATAAAGTCAAACTTTAAAAACTGTTTTTCTTTATTTAGAAATTGCAGCCACATCCACCATAATGGTTATTAGCGGCGGCTTCAGTATTACCAAATTAGAGTTTATAAAATATTCCTATAGATTTTAAGAAATCTACAATATTACTAGCTGAAAAATTAGTGCCTAATAAATTACTTAAACTGTTAGGTATGTTAAATGTAACACGAAAATTGTCAAAACTATGGCATTAAATTAATAAATGGTTAACGGTTACTTGTGCATTACATGTTTCATAAATAGGTGGATCACTTTTGGACAATAAATATGAGTGAGTAAGTCTCGTGTGTCCAATTCGTAATCTTGTTATCACCAATTGTTCTCTTCTGTTTCTGGTTGAGGGTTCCCAAGCTGTTAAGTCATTTTTAATTTGTTTCAGTAATGTTTGAAAAGATTGTCATTCCTTTTTCCACTTGTACAAAACTCGATTGTTTAAAAAAGCTTTTATATCACTCGCGATATTTAGATACTCAGTTTTTTCTATATCGGCACATTTAGTAATTTCACTGGCACACTGGTCCGCACTTTCGTTGCCAGCAATGCCAATGTGGGATGAAATCCAGTTCTAGTTTTACCAGTTCCTTAAGGAGACTTTTAAGACAGATTTGTTTAAGGGTTTGAAGAACATAGTTGGGAATGTTATTAGAATATATATATACATGACAGCTTTAAATATTGCATAGAGCTCAGCGAAGAAAATCGAAAAGAAGGTTGGAAGACGAAATTGATATGTATCGCTTGGAGTAAAGAATGCAGCACCTACTCCTTTATCACACTTAGATGCATCTGTAAAGCGAGAGTCTAAGTGCTGTGTTGTAAATAGAGTCTAGCTGTTTTAACAATGTGAAGGAAGTAGAGGCGTAAGCGATTGATAAATAATCAATTCTTGATCTAATTCTAACTATGGTCTAAAGCATGGTCATATCATATGACCATGATTTCCTTTGACGTTAGCAATCTCTTTACTTCTGTACCTAAACTTGAAACTATTTAGTTAGTTCACGATCTTCTCACATCTAAATCAAGTAATCCCTTAGTCATCTTACCAATAATAAAGATAATTTTCTTGTGTCTATCACAAGATTATATTTCTTTTAATAATACTCTTTATAAACAACCTGATGACTTAGCCATGGGAAGTTGTCTTTCCCCCTTTTTAGCTGACCTCTTCATGAATCATCTAGAATACACTCAAATCATGATTAACAATGTAATTTTACACTGGCTACGTTGATGATTACCTAGTATTATGCCTATAATATTCACTCCAATATTAAATTCACTACGGAATTCTTTTTCTTCTTTGTCAACCGTTTTCCATCCACTCCTGAATGTAGGTCTCTCCCAATTGCTTCCATCTTTCTCTATCTTGCGCCAATCTAATTCACTGTTTGCCTGCCACTGCTCTTATGTCGTCTGCCCATCTTTTTTGAGGTCTTTATATCCGATCTAGGACAACACCTGTTGTCATTATATCGGGCTACGTGACCTGCCCAGCGCCATTTCGTTTTTGTAATTTCTTCAACAATATCCCTAATCTCCGTTCTACGTCTTATCTCGGTGTTTCTAATCTTGTCTCTTAGTGATATTCCAAGCATGATTGGTTCCATTGCTCTTTGCGTTATTTTTAATTTTTTGGCAGATTTTTTAGTAAGTGCTACTGTCTGCAAGCCGTAGGTACAAACAGGTAGTATGCATGTGTTATACACCTTTTTCTTTAAGTTTATAGGAATGGAGGTGTTTTTCAAGATATGTGCTAGTTTGCCGAAAGCGCCCCAAGCCAGTTGTGTTCTTCTTTTAATTTCAGCATCTTGATTTGGTTTTCCTAGTTTGATAACATGACCTAGATATACATAATGTTCCACATTTTCTATGGTATGATTTTGTATTGTTATGTTTGTCTGGTCTCGGCTCAGTATTTTTATTTTGCTGTAATTCATTTTTAAGCCTACCGCTCCTGAAACCGCATTTAATTGTTGTAACATATCATTTAGTTCTTGGATAGTATCGGCTATTAAAACTATGTCATCTGCGAATCTCAAGTGGTTTAAGTATGATCCGTCGACGTTGATACCCTTATTGTTCCATTCCAGTTTCTTAAAAATATCTTCTAGAGCAAGGGTAAATAGTTTGGGAGAGATGGTATCTCCTTGTCTTACTCCCCGTTGTAGTCTTATAGGATTAGTTTTTGTGCTTTCGTCCAGCTTTATATGCATGGTGGCATTTTCATATATGTTTTTAATTATGTTAATTTATCTTGAATCTATGCGTGCATTTTCTAGAGATTCAAGCACTGCCCATAATTCGATGGAATCGAATGCTTTATGGAAATCGACGAACGCCATATGAATTGGAACAATATACTCGGTGCATTTTTCTACCAGTGTTCTTACGGTGTGCAAGTGGTCTATGGTATTAAAATGTTTTCTGAATCCAGCCTGCTCGATAGGTTTATAGAAATCGAGCTTATGTGTTAGGCTTATGTGGTAGACTATGGAATTAGAGTCCAAATTCTCTATCAATTTGGACCTTTCTATTAATAGAATTATCAATGTCATTGATTATAGCATCTACAGAAAACCCACACAAACAGATCATGTCATACATATTGATTCTAACCATCCTATCTTACACAAATTAGCTGCATTCAATAGTTTCATTCATTGTTTAGAGACCATCTCATTATCCAACATTAACTACAACCTAGAACTCAACATAATCAAACAGATTGCTTTCAATAATGGCTATAACCCTAATATCATCCATAAACTCATGTTTATAAAGAAACGTCAATTGCTTCAACAATCAGCTTACCCTAATATTACTTCAGACTCCCCATCTTACATATCATTACCATTTTACTGTCCAACACTCTCCGAATCAATCAAAGGCACTATCCTGAATTCTGTTGAAAATGTTAAGATTTCCTTGAAAGTAAATAATAAATTGAGTAGATGAATATGCAATAGTAAGGACTTTATTGACTTCAGCAAACACAGTGGAGTTTATAAACTTCAATGTTCTGACTGTGATACCACTGATATTGGTAGAACTTTTAGATCTCTGGTAACCAGGATCAATAAACATTCTAAGTTAGAGAATATTTCTTCTTTTTCCCATCATCTTAAATATTACAATCACACAATCAAGATAACAGATGATATTTCTCTTCTTCATAACATCCCATGTAGAGACTATCTCAAACTTGACCTTTTTGAGGATTTGGAGATCGTCAAGGAAAAGAAAAATATAGTCGTTCTACTACATCGACAATTATTTTCCTGATTCAACTTTCTTTCTTCTAACTATACATCCAGTTTTACTTACATCTACATTGCTTTCTCTCTTTTCTTAGCTTACTTATTGCCCTATATATCCTGTCATACTCAACACTATTCTTGTCATCATTAATACACTAACATCCTTATTCTAATATCCAATTTCCCATCTCTCAAATAATTTCCATCCTAACTAATTACACAGGTTTTCTTATGAATACTCACTTTACATTTATCATTTCCTTATCAAAGTCACTTTTAGTTTTCTCAGCTTACATCTTCACGTTCATATCTCCTATTTCCTTTCCTTGATTCATCTTCCATAATTTTCGATATAACTTTTATTTCTACGTACTTCATATAATGAAATAATTAGGTAATAACATCCTTTTTTCACTTTTGATAAATTTTTAATTTTCAATTACCCAACTTAAATTTTGTCTTAAACTGGTATACTAAATTTAATTTACATCAGAGCTACTCATTGTTTGACATTCTCCCCCTTTTAACATACCAAAAATTGCTAATGATCCTACTACACATTAAATATAATTCTTCACTAAAAACGGCCTATTCATAAACGAAAGCACAATGACTTTTGCTCCTACCACATCATTCCACTTGACGTTGACAGGTACTGACTGATTTTTTATACCATCTTTCTATCAGTTAGCCCTAGACTCCAGCACAGATCAGAGGTAATGCAAGTCGACAAAATTTCACCAGCTCTTGTGGTCATGTTTCTTTCTTCTCTTCTTAGAGTGCCGTCTCCCTACGGAGGTTGGCAATCATAATGGCTATTTTTATTTTAGAACTTGCTGCTCTAAACAAATCAATCGATCTGCATTGGTACCAATCAAGATGACCCCAATTGTAGTTTTTATTAATTACCGAAGTTATCGGTCTATTGAATTTACCTTTGTAAATTCCACGAGGATTGTTTTTGTTACTGATGTCCTAGTGTTTTTCTGTGGCTAAACAATGTTTTTTAACATCTTTTTCTGTAAGCAGTAAAAAAGCAACGTGTTCTTTCTATACATTTAAATTTCAACTTACGTGTTTTTAATATTGGTTTTTATTAACTCTCCCTTTTAGTAAACTGATGATGGAATGATTTAATTTCGAAAAGATCTTCTTTAAAATAAGGTTTTAATAAGCATTTTTATACCTTGATACACACGAACGCGCTTTGTATTCAACAGGTATACTAGCCACTCTTGGATATCTCCATGGTTTTCTTTCAGTTTCACTTTTACCAAAGATTTCAACTGTGCATTTTATGGGTGTGGTACGAAAAAGGGCAGATAATGAATAAGAAATTAAATTTTTACGTCATCACAAAGCCACCTGAAAATTTATTTATTCATCAATGGTAAACATTTCTTCAGTTCAAGAACAAGATAATATTTTAAAATAACCGTATCCAAACAATGTAGGTGGAACAGAAAGACTTAATCTACAGTGATTTTTGGCTTGGATTTCCGTTATTATTAAAATGTTCGTTAATTTTTGCAGTTTTTTAACAATTTATATACAGTTTTTGTTGTTGATTGTTAAATAATGAACATTTTGCGTTGTAAACTTTCTTTATGTTTTTATTATTATTTTTTTTAATAAATAAGAAGCATTTCCCAACAGCTTAAAATGTCTCAATGCTCCCTATAACCTGTCTTAACACTCCTTTACCTATTAGGCAGTAGTAAGATACTTTACACACAATTCACTAGCACTTTATTTTAGTTTTAAATTGCAAATTGTATAAATTATCCAAATTAAATTAAATTTTTGTTTTGAGTCTCCTTTGTTCCCCAATATATCCAAAGGAAAGAAGAAAGGAGAGGGGAAAAATTTTTGAGGCTCCACTTGTACTTGGCCCTTGTTATAGAAACGTTTTCCTTTTCTGGTCCAATAGAAATATGCACAGATCATTATGACCGCCAAATGAGAAAAATGAACCACAAAAGGTAGCAATTACAAACCGATAAGTCTATTACCAATAATATCAAAGATAATGAAAAGAGTTTTAGTAAGCACGGTATTAGAAAACGTACTAGTAAACAATTTTATTTTGTCAGTCTAATTGGGAATTTAAGAAAACACATTTTAACAGTGTTAAAACAGTGTTAACGATAAAATAAAAAAAAAACGTAAAAGAAAGAAAAATGTATAGAATAGAATAGAAATATGCTCTATTTTCACTGAAAATTGTACAATTTTATGGACAAAGTTTATAAAAGTTAAAAAAAGTAATAATAAAAATAACAATTAAAATTTACACAAATTACATAAATCGTCAATATCACATGATAAAACATAATACAATATACAATATATTGCAAAATTTTACTATGTTTCTGTTTGAAAACGGTTTCTAGAATATAATATATATATATATATATATTATAAATATATATATATATATATATATATATATATATATATATATATATATATATATTAATATATATATATATAGGGAAAGAGTTAAAATCCCGTGATTTTTTTTGTTTTTGTAATTTAAAATAACATCAGATTGGGCACCTGTACTAGAACCCCAAAATGAAAGGTAATATTAAAGATTAGACTCGAACAAAGAAAAATATGTTATTTTGGAAGATGCTAAATTTATTTTATTTCGAAACAGATCTTACTGCATAGTAGGCTGAGGCTAGTTTCCTACTTAATAAATCTAAATGAAGGGACCTTAAGGTTGCTGTCGATAAAATATACCAAGAAATCATACACAATCAATCAAGAGTTGAATAGCTCCTTTATAGGATAATGCTACTGGCTTATCCACGTTCAAAGAGAGTAAAGTAGATTCGGAACAGGTTTTTATTGTAAGTATATCAGAAATTATAATAGCATGAAGAATTGCAATATTACAGTTCTTCCAGGTAATAATAATAAGAAAAAAATGTTCATCGATTTTCAAGTTAGTGATGTCTTTTATAAAGATAAGGAAAAGTAGTGGACCCAGTACTGAAACTGGTGGTACTCCATATACAATGGTTTTGTGACTAGAGTCGGTATCATTTGATCGAACTAGTCGTTTTCTACTCCCCAAGTAAGATTGAAACAATTTAAAGAATTACCTGGAATTCCATAGAAATTTAGTTTTTTTATCAAAATGTCATGATTTATACAATCAAAAGCTTTGGCATAGTCATAAAAAACAGTGGCAGTATAAATATTATTGTTTAGTGCAGGGTTGTCCAACTGGTGGCCCGCGGGCCGCATCCGGCCTGCGAGGCTATTTGTTGTGACCCACGTAAGATTTTCGAAAAGCATATATTTTCTTTAAATGCTGCTACTGTGAAAACAGAATTTTTAATTTATTTTATATTTTATGGTTTAGCAGTGTTTTTATATCACAAGTACTATACCTTGTGCCGCTTCGCGGACGTGTAACGAACACAATCGTCCTCGACCAAAATGAGAACTGCCCTTATTCCTGCGCATCACAGTTCACGCAGGCCACACCTTCCACTGCTTACCATCCGTCGCCAGCCGCGATCGTGCCAGTGTGCTACTGACACGTAGGCTAGTCGGCTAATCTATTACGTTGCTAGTGAACAGTGAACTTGATTAATTCTTTTTCTTGATTCCTCTTATACAATAATGAGCGTAAAACCAGTAAAACGGAAAATAGATAGTAAGAACAGAATTTAGAAAGAAATTTGGGAAAGTGATTACTCGATTGCTAACAATAATGGAAAGTTACATGAATGTCGTTGCAGTGCCTAAAGAATATAATGTTAGAAGACATTACACGACAGTGCATGAAAATAAGTATGCTACGTATACAAATGAAAGTCGGCGTGCCCTAGTTGCAGATTTGAAAAAAAAAAGCTTAAACAGCAAACTGAGAAAGGCAAAAAAACCTTTCACTAATGGCAATTTGATAAAAAAATGTGCTGTTGAAATGGCCAAAGCTTTTGGTGATTCTAAAATGGCGGAGAAATTTGAATCAGTGCTATTTCACATCAAAACATACAAAAAGAAGGATTGTTGCTATGGGTGAGCAAGTAGAAAAATGTATGCTTAGCCTGGTTAAAAAAAGTTCATATGTCTCACTTTGTTTGGATGAAAGCACTGATCAAATCGATGTTAGTCAGCTCTTAGTATTTGTGCGCACTACTTTTGATGATTTTACCAGTAAAGAGGAGTTATTTGATATTTGTCCTCTTTATGGAACAACAAAAGGAAAAGATATCTATGAGGCCGTGAAGAAAACAGTTGACAGAATTGGGGGCTTTGATAAATGTTCAGCCATAGCAACAGACGGGGACCCATCAATGACAGGTAAAAAAATTGGATTAGTGGGTCTGCTTCGAGAGAATGGTGTCACTTGCCCAACAATCCATTGTATTATACATCAGGAAGCTTTACGTGGAAAATCAGTCAAGGAAGATCAAGTTTTCTAAACCGTGATTAAGATTATAAATATGATTAGAGGTAGAAATCGATCTTCTTTACACAGACAACTTAAGCAGTTTTAAGTGGAAACAGAGGCTTAGTATGGAGACTTGCTAATGTACAACCATGTAAGGTGGCTGAGTGCAGGAAAGTACATGGAACGATTTTTTGCCATAAGAAATGAAATCCCTGCATTTTTTAACAAACACGTTTCATCTGACACAACTGAACTGGAAGAGAAGTCTAAGGATCCAGAATTCTTAAGACATGATCCATCCATCTTAACATGTTAAACTTGAGTCTTCATGGAAGAAACCAGACGGTTTCAGATTTGATCGGAATGATAAACGGATTCCAGAATAAGCTGAACGTGTTTAAACGTGCTTTGGAAAAGAACAACCTAACACACTTCCCTAGCTGTCTGCAAATAGCAGAAGAATTCAACGGTGAGGAAAATATTGAGTTTTCATCCTGCATTCCACAAAATAAACAAGTTATTGATGAATTCAATACAAGATTTGAAGAAATTAAAAGTCTCAAAAGCAGTGTACTACTTTATAAATGACGTCAATGTTCGGAAACACATATACGTGTGAAAGTGATTTTTCCTCCATAAAATACATAAAAAATAAAAACATAAGCAACCTTACCGATTCTTCCTTACGTCATCTTATGAGAGTGTCTACAACTGAACTGGAGGTGGACATTTCTTTATTGGTGGATGAAACTGATAGAACACAGTTCTCACACTAATTGGATACATATTTTTCATTGCTTTTGCAATGTTTGTCTTGATTATTGAAAAGTGTTATCAATAAATTTTCCGTTTATAAAAAATGTAGTTATGAATTAATATAAAGAATCGTTAATTAGTGAGACCACGACTTCCAACACATTATTTGTGAGATTTAAGAAAATTTTCATGAATAGTCCATCAGTACTACAGAAAGATTTGCTTTTGATACCATTGATTGTCTGGAACAGTTCAGATTTATCAACTGGTCTTGTCAAGAATTAATTCGAGACCTTTTTTGAAATAAGAAGATAGGAAAAGGATCTTGTTGTGGCAAAATGGCTGATGTTATGGATTACAGTAACGAAGTATTCATTTAGATTTTTAGGTTTTGGAAGAGAAAATGTTTAAGTTGTGTTAGTTTTATTTCGAAGATTGTTTATTATGAACCAAGTTTCCTTTGCAACATTTTTAAAGCTTCCCAGACGATTCTCATAGTAAATTTTTTAGCTGCTTTGATACGTTTTAAATAGGTTTTTTTTGTACTTGGCGTGACAAAGACAATAGTGGTGAATTTCTTGATGTACAGTAGTGAACGCATATTTTTGGCTGATATGCGGATACCCTTGGTAGTCCAGGGTTTGTGATGTATTGACTTAATCGTTATTAAAGTAAATGCCTTATTAAAAATGCAGACAAGCTTATCTAAAAATCACTGAAATTATAGTCTACGTTCACAGAGGGAAAGTGCCATTTAGAAGGCAAGCACAAATTTTGGAATGTACAAATACCTCCATGTCGTTTTGGATATGGAACGAGCTTTTGACGAAGTCTAGCATGTAAGTTTATGGTATAGATCAAAATAATTGTACAAATTTAGTCGGTTCACACTCTGCTTATAAGGGTAACTCACTCGCCTATTATAAATTAATAATAATTACTACAAAAAATGTAATGGTAGTAAAATATACGCAAACAACTAAAAACGAGCAAACAAATCAAGGAAACGAAAGTAAAAGAATAAAAAATAATAACAATATAGACACAATTATGTTCTGTAATATAAATGTATAAATAATTCATAAAATAGAAACTACTTTAATACATAAAGAATATTAAACCAAATTTATGATCGGTATACTTTTATATAGTTACGATACCAGAACTTGAATTCGAATGTAAAAAAATAAAAGCAAGCAAAAGATAAAATACAAAAAATATTTTAAATTGTTAAAGTTCATAAAAATTTTTTAAGTTTGTTCTTTGTCGAAAAATTCATCTCATTTTTGGAATACTACTTCATCTCCGAAATTAAATTTCCGCCATTTCATTTTGTATAAGTTAGGAGTAATAATTTTTATGTTGAAAAAAGTCTGTTGACTCTTGTGTTTCTTATCGACTTATTTCTTATAATCGACGAAATCTAGCATAAAATTAAATATAGAATATTGCTCAAATATTTACTTCACAAATTAACAAAAATAAGGGATATGCGAAGGGGATTCCCCTTTATCCAAACAAGTAATACATCACATTATAAACGAGTTTGTCCGGAAAGAGTGAGTGGAGCAGGAAATTGGCAAGCGATATATGACAGTACGGGGTCGGTAGCTAATTTAATTTTGTGTCGTAAAGGTGGCGTGATAGATTCGATTGCGTTGCTTAGTATTCAAGACATGTAATCAAGCACCTTCCCGCGCGAGTCTATAGTGTCGGTGTATGTTCTGTGCCTCT
The DNA here is from genome assembly GCA_918026665.1 of Diabrotica balteata. NCBI lineage: Eukaryota > Metazoa > Arthropoda > Insecta > Coleoptera > Chrysomelidae > Diabrotica > Diabrotica balteata. Next base: position 121,248,164 of record OU898280.1, read on the forward strand.
TCTGTCGCAGCCAAAATGACGACACGTTCCAAGAAGGTAAACGAGAGGGAGCCAGGGACAACACTTATTGTTATTGAACGACAATGGCAAAGACGAGAGGACGAATTTGCCTTCTGAAATAGCTCTCATTAATTTGATGGCAAAGAAAATACTGTTTCGTTGATGACTACAGGGCTTTATTATTAATAGAGAATATGCTACAATTAATCTTTCTCTGCACAAGAATAGTTATTAGTAGTTAAAATCTGATATAAGGCATTGATTAATTCTACCGATAATATACTGCAGATGAAAATGATCAAATATGTGCTTTATAAGCCCACAATATTTTATTCTCCAAAATCTATTGAATTCACGCACTTAAAGAGCATGTTTATGCAACATTATTTTAATAAAGTACAAAGTTAGTTACAATATTAGTACAAGTATAAAAGAAATGTGATCAAAATACTATGTACAGTTTAATAAAGCAAAACTTTATTACAGTTTTTTTATCATTGCTATACTTTCCTTTGTTCTCTGTAGTTTTGTACACGACAATAGATCAGTGAATATTCTCGCGTCTTTGCTTGTTTTACGTTTCTTTTTGTCTTCCCTTACTTTCTTCTTTATTTCCTAATCTAGAATATTTATGACTTTTATGTTCCAAGTGGCGATTGAAATGTAATCTCATTAAATTTTTGTTTTCAACTTCTTTGTTCTATTTCTTACTCTAGGATTTAGTGTATTTATCGTTTTTTTTTATTTACTAATAATAGTCGCTTCAACCACCTGGGTCATTAGCGACATTAGTTTACATTAGTTACATTATATTAAATTACATAAAGATGTTTGTTTTAGAAATCTAATTAAGATTTTAGTATTTAAATGTTCACCTAATACTGTTTTTAAGTCACTGGAAATATTGTTATTTTGTCTGTTAACTGTATATTTTCCACATTCTGTTAGAAGATGTTTAACAGTAATATTGACTTGACAGTAATCACACACTGGAATGTCTTCTTTACTTATTAGGTGCTTATGAGTAATATTGGTATGACCTAATCGAAGTCGAGAAATTTTGACTTGGTCAGCTCTTTTTAAGTTCACTAGGCGCCACGGTTTCACTGTCGATTTAATTTCTTTTAATTTAGATTCCGATAAGTTCCACTTATTTTGCCACGCACTAATCACTTTTTCTTTAACGAACTGTTTTATATCACTGCAGATAGTCTTTGACACTATTATAGCTTGATCATTTTTGGTAGCTTCTCTTGCTTGGAGGTCTGCGTTTTCATTACCTTGTATTCCCGTGTGAGATGGAACCCACATAAATTTGACTTCTGAACCAGATTCTTGTAAGGCAGCAAGTTCTTTCTTGACAAGTAAGGCTATAGGGTTCTTAGTATATAGTTGACCGATTGTTGTTAAGGAGTTTAGAGAATCTGTGATAATGACGGAAGAAGAATGGTTTGTACTTTTGATATGAATGAGGGCTTGTAATATTGCATATAATTCTGCTGTGTATATAGAAGTGGCTGGCATTAATTTAAATTGGGAAGAGGAATATGGAGTGACAAATGCTGCTCCTACGTCATTTGCAGATTTGGAGGCATCTGTATAAATGCAAAAGCTTTTCCCGTAAGTCTCGAGTTCCTTTAAACATGACTGTCGGATTACAGTGGGTGATGTATCTGATTTGTTATATTGGAGTAGCGTTGTATTGATTTCGGGAATCATGATTAACCAGGGAGGTGGAGTTTTTACATTTGAAGGAAAGAGGTCAGAAATTTGGAGTTGTAGATCTTTTAAATTTCTTCGAACTCTTTCGTAGAATGGTGGATCGAACCTACTTGTGTTATAAGCTTCTAGGTAACGGTCCGTAAATGCATTTTGAAATGCTGGGTGGAATTTGTTGCTAGCGACTGATGCTGCATACGAAAGGCATAAATAATTTCTTCGTAGATTAAGAGGTGGCTCTCCTGTGAGGCATTGGAGATTCTTAACTGGTGTGGTTCTAAATGCACCTATGGCAATGCGAAGTGCTGTGTTCTGAATGACTTCAAGTTGCTTGGTAACATTTTTTTAGCGGAGGCATACACAATAGCCCCATAATCTATTTTTGATCTAACGAGTGACTTATAAATATTTAATAACGTGGTTTCGTCGGATCCCCATTTTTTATTTGATAATGTTTTCATTACATTTAATCCATTTTGGCAAGACTTTTTTATTTCTAAAATATGTTGTTTCCATGTTAGTTTTTGGTCAAATACCATTCCGTGAAAATTAATTTTTTCTGAGAATTTGAGCGGCTCGCCATACAGTTTTAAAGATGTTCTCTGTGGCCGGTGCCTTCTTGAGAAAATGCTGTGCTCTTGGCCATGCATTTTGTTTTTAGTGGGGAGAATTGCACGCCTACTGACATTGACCATATCTCTAATTTATAAATAGATTCTTGTAAGTGTTTTTGAATCATTCTCATATTCTTGCAATTTGCAAATAGAACCAGTGTATTTATCGTTCATATCCAAGACTTTTAACTCATTATCATTTTTATTATTGGTTGGCAGCTAGCTTTACCACGAAACCATTGTGCATTATCTTGGCTAGCTTCTATGACTTTGTGTATAAAAATTGATTAATGCACTGTATTCCAAACAATAATCTTAATTCATTCATCATCATCATCATCTTGGTGATACAGCCTTAGAGGGCCTCGACCTTCTCAAGCTTTCTACGCCATTCTGTTCTGTGCCTTGCTGGCATTTTCCTTAATTCGTTAAAAAAACTTAAAATTTTTAAAGGTTATAAATGCAAAAATATTCGGTAAGTGTGAAGCTGTAGTATTTTTAAATTCTTTGGTAGATATTAAAATTCCCTCGTACAAGTTAAAACACCGAAATATAATTTCAATCCTCTTTGCGTCGCCAAGTTGATATAACCCATTTTTACAGTTTGTTAATATATCACAGACGCATATTCTTTGGTATTTTCTTTGATCGTTTTCCGATTAATATTTCGTTTCAAATAAACATCCACTTAGATCGCTGAGAAGGTTATGCGAGGAAGCGAACGATTTTTAAGAATTTCATCATTCTTAATGAGGTCGCTGTAAGGGGCAGTTGGCTTCAGTGTTGGTTTAAATTTTACGTCAAATGTGTAATGTTTTTTTGTTTTTCGTGCCCGTTCATGAAAAATATGTAGTGAGCAGTTTTAAAAAAGGTTAACCTCTATGCATAGTTTCATTTAAAAAGATATTTTTTATTTGTAATTATTTATTTCTATTACAAATTATCGCCCAGTAACAATTGTAAGTTTTGTCGTATCTCCAACTTCTAGAGTTTGTAAACGGATAGGATAGCAAGTCTGTTTTTAATATTTGTAATTTTTTGTATTAGCTATATTTGTAACTGTTTATGGTGAGAACAATAAATGTGTAATGTTTTTTCTTAAACCATTCTGTTTACTTATTTTAAAAGTCTCTAAACCCTTTTTTGTATTTTTAGAAAAAAAACCTTTTTTTATTCAGTAGGAAGATTTTTCAAAGCGGCGTCCTGAATTTAAATAGCTTGGGAAACTTTTTGTATTTTGTTTCTCCAGGAGACTCATGTAAGTACCGTGTTATTTCATTTTTGTAGTTACCCCAATCCAATCTCATTGTTTTATTCGTTTATCCACGACCCAGTTCTTTAAATAAATCCTGAGAGCCGTTCGCAACAGTTTCGTTTATTTTGCTTGCCCTATCTCTATCCCAATAATTTCTGTTCCCCATGTTCAACTCCCTATAATAATACCCTAGGTGGTAGGCAAACTATTCGTTACAAAGCAGATATAAGTAATATAAAGTTTGGCTTTTGTAATGGCTTCGAAACACTAGAAGCTCTGTATAGTTTCAAAATTCTTGCTCAAGAATGTCGAGACCAACAAGAATATATCTTTGTCGTTTTCATGAGAAAGAAGTTAAAACCATATAAGTACTACGTGTTTTAAACTTTAATAAATTAATTAAATTTGGACATATCGGAGTTTTTATTCATTACAGTGCATAAATTTGCACAAAGTAAGTCAAGAAATAACAGAGAAATACTTAAAACCTGAAAAGAACAAATAAAAAGGAATGGATGACAGAGGAGATTCTATGCATGACGGAAGACAAGAGAAACTCTAAAGATAATAAGAATTACTACAACAATATAAATAACGAAATAAAAAGGGCTACTAAAATAGCAAAAGAAAATTGGTTTAGCTCGAAGTGTACAGAGATAGAGTCATAACAACAAAGACATGATTCATTTAACCTCCATAAAAAGATTAAAAAAGCGGCAGGCTTATATAAACTCAAGAACACTGAATTCCTGACAGATAATCAGGGAAACATAGTACTGGAAGGAGAGCATAAAATGATATTTGGATTATATATGTGGAAAAAACTTTTGAAGATGTACGAAGTAACACTGGTATTACAACAAACACCAATTGCGAATCTGGACCACCATTTACAGTCTAAGAAGTAAAATATGGCATCAAAAGCACCAAAGATGGTAAAACATATGGTAAAACTTATGGACTATGATGGCATAAAATGGTTGACAAATATATTTAACAATATATATGATACAGTCATAATTCCCCAAAAATGGTTAGTGTCAACTTTTATAAATCTTCTAAAAAAACCCAATGCGAGAAAGTGCGAAGACTATAGAATTATAAGCCTTATGAGCCATTTACTTAAAACATTTTTAAAGGTCATTCACAAAAGAATATATACAAAATGTGAGGTACAACTAACAATAACATAATTCGGATTTCGTGATAATCTGGAAATACAGGAGGCCCTTTTTGCTATACAGGTGCTATTTCAGAGATGCAGGGATGTGAATTGTAACATATACGTCGTCGCTTGGATGCAGAAGTAGCCTATGTCCATTTTTGCCTAATTTGATATTTTAGGTCCATTTAAAAATAAAAACATCATTACATTGGATGCAGAAGTATTGTATATCCATCTCTACAACTTGTGCTAAAATCATTCAAACCTCGAACTAGCCTACGTTTAGTACTGTTGGTAGTTTTCATGCAGAATCAGTCTATGTAAGAGCACCGCAGTGAACCGATCGTATCTCCGTTGGTTAGCTGGATATAGACTAGTTTTGCATGAGTTTACCGTGAAGATAGACTAGTTCTGCATAAACTTACGTATAGATATTGAGGACATAGGCTTATTCGCGATTTAAAATAGCTCCGATAACCAGGAAAATGAACTCAGAGTTGTTTTGATAGATCAGGAACCTGATCAAGAAATCTCAAGATCTCAAGACAGTCACGCAAAAGAAAAAGAAACCCGATTTCCTGGAGAAGAAATATAATAAAGATATCTCGAAATAGCGGAAAGGAATACAACTGTTGGAAAAATAAACTTTAACCATCCTGCAAAATGAAAGATCCATGTCATTGTAGAATGAAATGTAGCAAGAAAATTTCTGAAGAAGAAAGCCAATCTTTATTTGATCGTTACTGGAATCTTAAAGACATCAACAGACAACGAGATTTCGTTTCAAAATTAGCGCAAAGAAAGAACAAAAATTAACCGAAAAATAAATATTGCTCTAGAGAAAAATGAAGAATCGCCTTCTCCAAACCAACAGAGTAGAAGAACATTCACGTTTGAATATTCTTTTATAAAGGGCAACATCAAAGTATCTGTGTAAGATTTTCTTTTTAAATACTTTTTGTATAAGTACCCAGGTTGCTAAAACTGTACTTAATAAAACTTGTTCCACTGATACGATTTCCGAAGACAGAAGAGGAAAGACCTGCAAAAACTCCTTACTCAACGAATGTGTCAAAGAATCCAATCGAGAACGTTTAAATTCCTTTCAGAAAATTAAAAGTCACTATTGCAGAAAAAACACAACACGTGCAAGTAGCAACGGGAAGTACATACAGGGCTGTATTTAATTCAGATTTTAATACGTCATTCTTTCAGCCAAAGGAAAGAGCTGTGCGATATTTATCATGGATTCGAATAATCGTCTAGTGAAGAGAAATTAGCAGCTCAATAAATGTATCAACTGCACTTGAAAAACAAGAATTTAGCCAAGGAATTTAAGGATGCAGAAAAAAAGAGCTGAGGAGAATCAACAGATTTGTTGTGCAGTTTTAGATTTACAACAACTACTGCAGGTATCAAAGTGGGAAGTTGAATTAACGTATTACAAGCTAAAATTATCAACTCATAACTTTACTACTTTTAATCTGAGTAATAAGGAATGCAATTATTATATGTGGTGAGAAAACCAAAGGCAAGAGAGGCTCTTGTAAAATAGGTAGTTGTCTTTTGAATTTTATGAAGAGTAATATTGTACAAGGCACGAATAAGTTTTCACTTTTTTCTGACAATTGTGCCGGACAAAATAGAAATAAATACTTATTTTCATTATACAATTACATTTCTTAATTATATAAGGTAACAATTTGCTATAGCATTCTGGAACGAGGGCACACACAAAATGAGGGAGAATAGTGTGATTGAAAGAGCCTCACGTAATATTTCAGTCTATTCTCCTCATCAATGGGACAACCCGTATAACGTCGTTGACTTAGACCAGGAAAATATATTTGATTTAAAAGAACTTCTAGGACAAACATCCATTAATTAGGACAAGGATGAATCTAATAAGAAAGTTCACTGGAACAAATTAAGAATTCTACAAACCCGGCCAGACTATCCAAATATTGAATTAAAAAATAATAATATGGTCAAAAATGGTAGAAAGACACTTCAAATTAATATAGAAGATATTGAACTGAAGCCAAACTATAGGAGGCAAATTCCATTAACCAAAAAGAAATACGACCATTTGCAACTTCTTTGCCACAAAACAGTTATCTCATGTCAATATCATGACTTTTTTAAAAACCTACCTTATGACGAAAAGAGAACAAGGGAAGATTTAGAAAATCATGTTTAAATATTCATAATTGTTTAATTTTGGTTCCTAATTTTAAGTTAAATTTATTTGTTTTATTTTCTTTTTTGTTCCAACTGTTCGATTTTTTAAGTAGTAATAATATTTTCTGCCTTTTTTTAAAAAACCACGGCCCAGTTGTTAATAATTTCAGAAACTGATGTGTTAAACCTTAAAGCCGACAATATACGATTTATGAGTAAGTACACTGTTATTGTTAAAATAATTATACCTATACCTACGACATGATTAGATTATTATTATTATGGATTAATTAGAACTAACCTAAGTACTTCCATGTAAATATATTCTATGTCCAATTTTGGACAGAGACTATATCAGTTCAGACTTTACTATTCTATGTTCATCTTTTTTTTTTTAAGAACGTGGCTTTTGTCATGAAAGCAATGAACTGTAGGGAAAGTAGCTTCTTAAACATTGTTGTACAATTTTCTGATAAAAGAATTCTATACTATTTTGAGAAAAAAACAAAAAAAAATGCTCTCCTGTAAAATTAACATTTTGTGACTTAGGCTAATTCTGCATCCAAGCTACGACGTATGCTTTATAGATTAACAGAAGGCATTTGACAGAGTAAAACATGACAAATTAATGACCCTAATGCAAGAAATTGGAATTGACAACAAAGATCTTAGAACTAAAAACACAAACTCCAAAACTTAAAAAATCACATGTTGTTTACGAGATACCATGTACAAACTGTGAAGGTGTCTATATCGGTCAAACCAGTCAACTGCTTCAATCCAGAATTCGTTCTCACAAATACGACAAGAACAACGTCACTGCGCTCACAAAACATGAAAGGGGGAAGAAGCATAAATTTGACTTTGAAAACATCAAAATTTTAAAAACAGAAAAAAAACAAAAAGAAGAGGGAGATATACGAATCAATAGAAATAAAAAGAAACACCAACGCAATAAATGACAAAAAAGATACACAAAACCTAAATAAAATACATTTCAATCTGATTTAAACAATAATAATAAAACATCATAAAAAGCTCTTAAAGTCATAACATATCTCCACCTTACCTTTTTCAAAAACATCAACGATACGCCCATATAAAAATAATTATATACTAATGACAGTAAACAATGAGATATCAGATATCAACTTTTATATGTCAGTTCGTTAATGTCTGTGTCACGTTTTACGTTTTGGTAAGTCATATATATATATATATATATATATATATATATATATATATATATATATATATATATATACATATTTTACAATATCTGTTTGTCCTTATATATACACATTTTAGAATCTTGACAAAGGCAAGGGTTTCCTGCCGAAACGTTGATTGATTGCAATGGAAAATAAAATCTAGTTCCACATGTAATATCTTTATTTGAACCTAAACCCAAGAAACATTAATTTTATATTAAATATAATACGGTTCAAGAAACTCAAAACTATTATATATATATATATATATATATATATATATATATATATATATATATATATATATATCAAGGCATTGATTTAAATAGCCAATGGGACCACTCAACAGAAATTAAACAGCAAATAATAAAAGCAAAAGCAGCATTCGTTAGAATGAGAACCATTTTCAAGAGTCCAGACATACCATTAAAAACAGAATGCCGTCTATTGAACTGCTACATATTCACAGTTCTGCTCTACGGAATGCAAGTGTGGACATTGACTGTTACATCTATGAATCAGCTCGAAGCTTTCAAAATGTGGTGTTATAGGCGCATCTTACGTATATTCTGAGTTGACAGAGTTACTAATGTGGAGGTCCTGCGTAAAATGGGGAAAGAATGTGAAATTCTCATGACCGTCAAAACTAAAAAGTTGGAATACCTAGTACACGTAATGAGAAGTCAAGAACGTTACGGCCTTCTTCAGCTGATTCTCCAAGGGAAGGTAAATGGTAAGAGAGGAGCGGGAAGAAGACGCACTTCCTGGCTTCAAAATTTACGAAAGTGGTATAACTCGACTATCACAGAACTGTTACGCGCTGCAGTAAACAAAGTAAAGATAGCCGTGATGATCGCCAACATCCGTAACGAATAGGCACTTTAAGAAGAAGAACAGTGCATATGTGGAAACACTCATTTGAAACAAAATAAATTATTGTTTTATTGCAAATCCTTTTAAAATATGAAAATTCGAATATATCTGCAGTAAATATTATAAGTCATTCAAAATATTTTTAACAACAAGTTGGTATTTCTAAAAATCAAGAAACCAACATTAAGAGACAATACTGAAAAGGTAACAAAACTCAACAATTATTAATGCCTAAGTTACATACTGAAAACATATTTATAATAGATTTCATTGATCCTCAATTTTCGTCACTTTTGTTTTATGTCTTTTCTAAGTAATAATAATCAAATTAACTTAAAAAATATGTTCTTCTAGTAAAGAGTTTTTCATTCAATTTCAAAAAATAATTAAATTCTCATCTAGGTTGCAGTTTTGAATAAATGTCAATAAAATGTTTCTGTAGCTAAGAAAAAAACTAAAACGCCCATCGTAACTTCGCCAACATGAAAGTAATCCTGTAGACCAGTCCCAGTCCTTTTTTCTGGGATCAAGTGTCTCGTTGGCGGCCGATGGAAATTGACATTGCGGAAGGATCGGTTTTGTCTTGACCGACGTCGTGAGTGCAGCGTGCGGGGAAAAAGACCACTCGGGAAATTTATTATCTTTTGTGGGCATCTGCAGTGGGATCTCATGAGTTTCTGTCACTAAACTGCGGTTTCTTTTATGGAACTTTTGCGATTGGCTTCCGGTTAAACGGAGATGATATCTTGATTTTACTGTATTTTTGGAAAAAAATCCTTTTGTTTATTAATTAATAAAGTTTGTCAGTTAAGTTTTAACAACAAAAGCTCTCTAACAGACGGAACCAAGAGCATTTACAATAAATTGAAAGAAAAGTTTACCAGTAATGTTACTGTTGCCATTTTTTAGTATTTGTGAATTTTTATTATATTTTTGACTTTTATGTTTCTATCATGAATATTGCTTTCATTGTATGTATACCCATTTCACTAAAATCGATTTATGTTTTTCTGTGTGTACAATTCGTAACATTCTCCTTCATAGTCCTAAGTTTTTTTATATCAAATCAGATCTTGTACTTCAGTGGAATACTCTTTAAAACTTTTTTGATGGTCATTAGATTCTAATACGGCTGCGGGCGGATGAGTTAATAAGTGGAAGGGCACTCTTTTGTCCAAGGGTTGGGAAACTGGTCCTAAAGGCGGATGAATCGAAAAATATGTCAACGGCGTAAGGATGCAGAAGGCAACGGGGAACCACTGCATTAAAGACTCTTAGAGTACCCCTAGTAAAGTCATGAATGGCAAATGACAAGTAGAGTAAACAAACTTACTGATTATGGAGGACGGAATCCAAGATCCGGCAGGGGAGGAATAACTGTAGATCACAGGGCCTCCCAGGTCGTAAACCAGAGAAATCCCTGTGGACTTAAGACATTGAAAATAGCAACCTGGAATGTCAGAAGTTTATATGCAAGTGGTAAACTAGCGAACGTACTGCTTGAAATGGAAAACCTCCAAATTGATGTTTTAGGTATAAGTGACGTACAGTGGCCAGGTTCAGGCAAACAAATTACAAATAATGGAACCATGTATTATTCAGGTAACAACGAGGTCAATCATCGTTACGGTGTTGCTATCTTAGTTGCAAAAAAGGTCAATTACTCTGTCATAAGTTTTACTCCTTATTCTGATAGGATCTTATCAATACAACTACAGTCTAAAAAAGGTATAGTAAATTTTATTCAAGTTTATGCTCCTACGGCAGATAAAGATGACGACGATATCGAACTGTTTTACCATGATTTGGAACAAGTCTTAAAATCAATGAAAAAACATCACACTACAATAGTAATGGGCGACTTCAATGCCAAAGTTGGCCAGGAAGAGTGGATGGATATGTGGGGGAATATGGTCTAGGAAATAGAAATGAACGTGGTGACCGTTTGATACAATTTTGCCAGACGGAAGAATTTGTAATAGCTAATCCACTTTTTAAGCTACCAAAAAGAAGGTTGTATACATGGAAATCTCCCGGTGATACAACGAATAGAATAATCCGAAATCAAATTGACTTTGTCCTTATTAGACAAAGATTTCGTAATTCTATACTGTCTGCCAAAACTTACCCTGGAGCAGACATCGGTTCAGACCATAACCCCATAGTAGTCACATTACGAACCAAATTAAAACTGGTTAAAAAACCCACACAAAGTAGAATTGATATTAAGAGATTAACGGAACCACAAACAAAGGAACAAACTGTAAAAACTCTTACTGAAAATATACGTAATGCCCAAGAACTGAATAAAAGTAGCTAGAACATTGATCAGAAATGGGAAAATATAAAAGCAGCAATAATTAAAACAGCAAATGAAAACTTAAAACCAAAGAATAGAAAACATAAAGATTGGATGACTGAAGAAATACTACTATTAATGAATGAAAGAAAATCATTCAAAACAAAAAATCCAATTAAATATAATGAAACTGATCGATTAATAAAAAAGAGAATAAAAGAAGCTAAGGAGAGAATGTTACATGAGCAGTGCCAAGAACTAGAAGAAATTGAGAAAAAATATGACTTTTTTAACATGCATAAAAGAATTAGAGAATTAACAGGAATGAGAAAAACACTTCAAACTAGGCAACTAAGAGATGAAAGGGGTGCACTTATAACAGATGTAAACCAAAAAATGCAGAGATGGACACAATATATAGCACAACTATTTGAAGACAAAGAAAGAACAGAAGCACCAAAAGAATTTAAGGATGATACTGGGCCTGACATTATACGAGAAGAAATTGAATATGCAATGAAACAAGCTAAAGATGGTAAATCTCCCGAGCCTGATGAAGTTCCTATCGAATTACTTAAAATTGTGAATACTGAATCTATTGATCTTCTTTTGGATCTATTCAATACCATATATAGAACAGGTATAATACCTAAAGAATGGTTCCAATCAACATTCATACTGCTTCCCAAAAAAGCCAATGCAAAGGAGTGCAATGAACATCGCACCATAGCCTTAATGAGTCATGTCTTGAAATTGTTTTTAAAAGTAATTCACAATAGAATACATAAGAAATTAGATGAAGGCATAAGTAATACACAAATGGGATTTAGGAAAGGTCTGGGAACACGAGATGCACTGTTTGCAGTAAGTGTTCTTTCGCAGAGATGCTTAGATATTAATCAGGAAGTATATGCCTGTTTCATTGATTTTGAGAAGGCATTTGACAGAGTGCAGCATAATCGACTTAAAGAAATTTTATTAAATAAAAACATAGACAGTAGAGACATTAGAATCATCTGTAACCTCTATTGGAATCAAACAGCTAAAGTGAAAGTTGAAAACGAACTGACCAAGGATATCCAGATTCGCCGTGGGGTCCGCCAAGGGTGTATTTTATCACCCTTGTTATTCAATTTATACAGTGAAGCCATCTCAGAATTAGCGCTTGCCGAGATCAGTGAGGGCCTTATAATAAACGGTGAGCCACTTAATAACATAAGATATGCTGACGACACCGTCCTTTTGGCAGGAACACTAGAAGAACTGCAACACCTTGCTGAACAACTAAATATATATTGCAACGATTATGGACTGAAAATCAATTTGAGGAAAACCAAGTTCATGGTATTTACAAAAGCACAAAACATCAAAGTTAAGCTAGTACTAGATAATACAGAAATTGAACAAATATCTTCGTACAAATACCTTGGAGCATGGATCACAGAAGATACTGATCAGACAAAAGAAATAAGATGCCGCATTGAAATTGCGCGGTCAACTTTTAATAGAATGAGAAAACTTTTTTGTAATCGCGATATCAATATATCGCTCCGGATAAGAATGCTTCGATGTTATATTTTCTCTACCCTTTTGTATGGAGTTAAAGCTTGGACACTTAAAAAAATCCAACATTAAAAACCTAGAAGCATTCGAAATGTGGTGTGATCGACGCATTTTGAAAATATCATGGATGGATCGCAAAACAAACGAACAAGTTCTCGAACAACTAGGAAAACAATGCGAAATCTTAAATTCCATAAAGATCAGGAAATTGGAATACTTGGGGCACATCATGAGAGGTGAAAAGTACGAACTACTAAGGAATATAATGCAGGGTAAAATCAAAGGTAGAAGAAGCGTAGGAAGACGTAAAATCTCGTGGCTGCGCAATCTCCGTGAGTGGTTTGGATGCAGTTCAATTGAACTATTCAGGCGAGTAACCAATAAAATTATAATTGCCAGAATGATTTCCAATCTCCGATAGGAGTGGAACTTGAGGAAGAAGAAGATTCTAATACCAAAGTAAAAATATACTCAGTGGTTGATTTTATACCATAGTTTAAGAAAACTTACAGAGAAGTAAATACTGCTGGTGTATGATGGCATATTATATTAAAAATATTTAAAATTTATTTGAAAGTATTACCAATCTTCAAAACGTTTTCGCCCGAATAGGACCATCATCAGGGAAACATAGAAGTACATTTTAATTTTAAAACAAAAATATAAGGTAAAAGTTAGAATGTTTGAAACTAAACATGTGGAAAATACTTTTTATTTACATTTACATTTACATTTTAAAAGTAGTTAAAACTAGCTACGAAAACTGGTAGTCAAACTTTTGGATTACATGATATTCATGGTTAATTAGAATAATATAATGACACAAGGTGGATGTTAGAGGACTTTACGTAAAGGAAACATACATCTTCCGTACTCGAAAGGAGGACGACTTTGTCCACGGATTAAAAATAGCCAACTGACTAGGTCAGGGAGTACGTAAAATTTGTTAAAATTGACAGCTCATTCAGACAGTGAAAAAACTGTTATCATATCCTAAAAATTTCAATGTTTGGGCCAATTGTAGTGTAGTGAAAAAATGGCCCATGGTAACGTCTATACTAGAACCTTTATTCGCTCCGTGCGTGACCATGGTAGGGGTACATTGAAACGATGCCAGCGTGCGTAGCGGCGAAATATGACAAAATTCGAATATTGGACAAAATATTTTTACGCATAAGTTTTATCAAAAATGTGTGCAAATACATGTTGCGTATTTAATTCTGCTAATAATAGCAAAAACAGTGAGTGTAGTTTTTATAGGTTCCCAAAGATTACATATAAATTAGAGAAAAGAAAAAGATGAATTCGTGCTATTAATATGAAAAAGTAAATATCACATAATTTCATTTTTATGCAATTGAAATAGGAACAATTTAAATAATTTACCTTGAATGATATTTCATAAGGCTTCAAGCTAACTGCAGATGACTTTAGCTTTTATATCATAACTTTTACTATTATTGTTTTTAATTATATGCTCTTTTGCGTGAAAAACTTGATTTGCCAGTACTAGATTTTTCGCTTTCTTTTCCGTTTGGAGTTAAAAATATATATTATGATCAATTTTTGAGAAACTCAGTTTTTAATACTACATTTATTTTGTACATAAACTGAAAAAATATAGTTAAAAAACTAATTTATTAATAATTGTCAATTTCGCATGTATTTAACAATGTCAAACATATGTCATATATTTAACCTGAAAATTAGGACTCCAAAATTGTCAGATGAAGGCGGTAGGTGTCGCATCCGTCACGCACGAGCGAATATGATTCACCAAATTCAAAACAATATTTTCCCCAACATTGACTTGCCATTCGCTACCTGATGTGTTGTGCTGCTGGAGCCCAGTGTCATATATTATATAGAACATAAAAATCAAACATTTCTAGTGACGCCATTATACGTAATTTATTCTAAAGTTATCAACTAATACCAAAGAAAGCTAATTTACTTTCTTAGTGTTGGGGACCTGTATAAGTAACTGTGAAATATGCTGGGTTAAAACAGTGTATAACAAATGAAGCATGAAAGATTGTCTACCGTCCTCGTTCACTACGTAAGTATTCATAAAATAATAATGTCACCATATACTTTTTATACATATGTTTATATGCATTGTGTATCTAGATGATCAGTTTTTGCTACCCGATCTTTATGTTGTAAATTCATGAGGGCATATTTTGAATGTGGCAGGTATAGTTTTATGTG
>OU898280.1:121268254-121288254 GCA_918026665.1 Diabrotica balteata
TAATCGCTACTTGTGCGAACTACACTCAGGGTTTGGTAGGAGAGCTGGGGTCGTGGATAAGTAAAAGATAAAGGGGTTAGAATGGGGCAACTACAAAAAATGAAATAAAGGGGCCATTAATCTCTTAAGATAAACAAAATAAAAATAAACAGGAAACACCTCAAGGAATTTAATACAGGGCGCCACTTGAGGTGCCTAATTATACCTATCACAACCACTAGTTGTAACTAGGAAAATAATTATAAAAAATCAAAAACATATCTTTTTCAAACTCAAAAAAAAGGGTTAGTTCAAAAAAGAAATAAAATGTTAAAAAAACAAAATTCAACATTTATTTTTATGTCACCACAAACAGTTACAAAATGGAGAAAGACAAAATACAAAAACTTACGTGTCATCCGCTTACAAACTCCAGGAGTTGGAGATACTACATAATCTTACAAATTTACATGGAGGTTAACCTTGTTTAAAAATAAAACAAACTATAACAGTCAAAAAAAAAAATAATAAAAAACGAGCTGTCATAAGTTAACAATAAATTTCAAAAAAAAACTAAACACACAAATCGACAGCTCAACTCAAAACCTAAAATTTACAATTTTAATTGTAACAAAATTTTTAAATTTCAACGAAAGCAATTATTATTTTATAAAAAAAAATTGTCTGTCTTTACTTTAAATCTTGAACACAAAAAAAAAATTACCTTGATTTTCACTTAACAAAAAAAAAATGCTACAATGTTAGGTGCCGCATCAGGTGCACGTGCTGAATTTAAAGCGGTTTTAAGCGAAAATGGCACTTTAAATGTAAATTTTATTAATGATAATGATGATAGTGTAGCAGATAAAGACTTTAGGCCAGTAACGATGATTTTTTGTTTCAATCTAGCGAGGTAAGCTTTTATTCTGATTTTTTGGCTTACCATGTTTTTTTCTAAAAATATTTCGTGTATATTACATGCAAAAATATGGTATGCCTTGTGGCATAAAAATTCTAAAATATTCACAAATTCTAGAGTCAAATGCAGTCATTTTTTTGTTGTATTTTAGGATGAATTGCAGGAACCAATACCAAGGCTTTTTGAAGATAAGGAGGTAAATCCAGAGAAGACAAAACCTACAAGATGAAGACAAAGAAATGAGCAACACTATGATCGAAATGACATAAAAAGAAGCCGTAATTTTGGACAGCAGTATACTTCGAAGAAAACCAAGAAGATTTTTAGTTCACGTGACATTGGCTAACCGTGTGAATGTAAAAATAAACGCAATATTTCTAAAAGAAAATTTACCGCTGAATATTAGGTTAATGTAGGAGAGATGGCAATTACAGTATGCAAGATTGAATTCCTAAGTGTTCATGTACTTAAAAAATCTCGTGAAAGAATTGAAAATATTTTTAAAATGAAGTCACTCGGGGCTATGGTTCCTATTCCTGATATGAGAGGTAAGTACAAACACAGATCTAATAAACTTTCAGAAGAACAGATTCAATCAGTCAAAACTCATCTAGAATGCATTCCCAAATACCAAAGTCACTATAGCAGAGCCAAAAATATAAAAAAGAATATCTGAACTGTGACATGACAATTACAGGACTATACAGATTTTATGTGCCCTGGTGTAGAGAAATGAATATTACGCCAGTTAAAGAAAGTGCATACAAAAAAATATGTTGTACTCATTTTAACATAGGGTTTAAATTACCTCGTTCTGATACGTGTAAGACTTTTTTCGACTATCGTTTTTTGTGTTACGATTTTTTTAATTTAAGAACATGTTAAGCCACATTTTTTTCAAATAAACATCTTTTTTATGTAAATATGTGTTTTTTTATGTGAAATAATAAATGCACATGGAACTTAATAAATAACATAATTAAATAACAAGCGTTAAGGTTTTTACATTTACAGCAATATTTTCTAGATTTTTTTAAAACTTTAAACATCAATATCTCGATTTTATTATTTTGTGGCTTACCACTATTTTGAAAGAAGCTCTTAAATTCGTTAGTGGTACAATCAAACCACTCTCTTAAATTTCTCATCGAGGACATTCTTCTACGGCCTGGATTGCTGCGTCCTTGGATTTTTCCTTGCATTATATTTTGTAGGAACGTGTACTTTTGTCCTCTCATCAGGTGGCCTAAGTATTTAAGTTTTCTCTTTTTTATATTCATAATAACTTCTGGACCATTATTTATTTTGCGTATTACCTCTTCATTTGTAATTTTATCCACCCAACTTATTTTTAGTATACGGCGATAGCACCACATCTCAAAGCTTTCAAGATTTTTAATATACCTCTGTTTAATAGTCCATACCTCAACACCGTAAAGCAGTGTTCTCAATCAGTTCTTTAGTCGTTACTAAAGATAACTCTTAAGTCCAGACAAAAACCAAAAGTAATATAAATAAAATTTACACTGAGAGTTTGGTACCGCTAAAGCTATGGTTTGTTAGAACAGTCAGCGACGCATAACTCACAGTCAGTCGAACGCCGCATAACTCACAGTCAGTCGAACGTCGCGCAAGTTCGTCAAAATCAAAGAAATCAAATCTCTAAGGCTAGGCGCATACACATCGAATTTGGACGGTCGATAAAAGTTCGACCGAACCTTTGTCGATGATGCCTTGCGCGCACACTACACGATATTTATTCGATGACGTTTTTTAATCCACAAAGGTTTGTTAGGTGGAGTACACAAAATCAGAATAAGCAACACAGAACCACGTAGCAACACGGAGCGACGTACCTTGAGCATTGTCAAAAAGACGCAACTGGTCCTCTGGTCGGTCGATAAAGATCGATGTGTGTGCGCGCGGTCATTTGATACTATACGCCTTGGAACGACGGAAACGACCACGGCAGCTGTGAATGCAGTGACATTCATCGATCGCCACACGACATCGATGCCGTGCCGTTTGGCGATCGATGTGTGTGCTCGCTCACATTTGTTTCTTCGCGCCATCAAAGAAATTTGTTTGACCGAACTTTTATCGACCGTCCAAATTCGATGTGTGTGCGCCGGCGTAAGATAACGGTTTGTTAGCCGTGTACGTCGATGGTGTGCGCTGGAATCAATTGCGATTTGATTGGGACGCAAACGTTCTGCTGAGCTGACAGCGTACACATCTATACCGAAATTATAATGGACAGCCGGAGTGTAACGTCACATCTGTCATATTGTTGTCATTACTTTTTAAACAAAAGTTGAAATGTCAAATCTCAAGACTTTTTAATTTCTACAAAGATTATTTATTGAATATGAGTTTTATTAATTTTAATTTTAATTTATTTTTTAATAATTTAATATTAGTTTTCAGAGCGGCAGAATGTTTAGCGAAATAATCTAATACCCAAAACTGCCGTGTGCTGCGAGCGCACAGTTCTAACAAACCGTAGCTTATTACATGCGAGTAAAAAAGTTGCGCGCGAGCCGCGTAGCGGCGAGCGCAGTAATTTTACAAGCATGTAATAAGCTTACAACTCAAGTTGTGTACTATAATTTTTTCTACGATTATTTTCGTTTATAAACATAAAAATTAAATTACCACTATATTTACACTGACAGATTAATAATTTTTAATCTGTCAAAATAACGTCTGTTAATTCGTTTCCATGGTAACTCGACCAACTGACTTACGAGGCTTATGTGATATTACACATTTTTACAAAACTGAAGCGTAATTTTTTTTATTACGTGCTAGTTATTACGTGTCAGTATCTGTTATGATGCATTTACTTACAGTTTGTCCCAAACCCTTTTTTCAGTGCGTCACTAATTTTGACGTCATATAGGATTTTAAGAATGTCGAGAATTATTGCATGACATTTTAGTTAAATCTGACAGTTGCAGGATCGTAATCGACTAAACGTGAAAAGGTTATTTTTTTTAATGCATAGCAGTTTGTCATAATTCTATTCTATTCTGTTCTATTTTATACATTCCATGGAAAGTGCTTAATTAGCTAAGATTTGTTTATGGATTTATTATTATTTATTACAAACACTAGGGACTTGGAAGGTTTGTTCATTTAAAATAACGCTTTCTCCTAGAATCTTTTAAGAGTTGACAGCAAGGTAAAAAAAATTACTGACAATTGCAAGGCATCAAAGTAAACATTCCTGCGATAAAATAATATCGATTTAAATCAGTCATATTTGGATAAGGAATTTTCTGATAAGTTTGTGTGGCAGCCAATAGTTTAATTTTGTGAAGAGTTGTCATTAAATAGTGGAAATAGTTTAAATAGTGAAGCAGTTGATTTTTGAGTTATTCTACCAGATTTGGTGTGCAAATGAAAGAAGGTTATAAAGTTTAGTTAAAAAAACAATATAAATAGTTTAATTAGTGAAGCAGTTGATTCTTGAGTTAATCTACCAGTTCCGATATCCAGATGAAATCGTGTTAATGGAGTTTAGTTAAAAAACAAGATACAGAATGTAAGTTTACCTTCTTTTTTATGAATAACAAAAATGAATATTATATTTCAAACAATCTATAATCCCATTCAGAATCTGATTCTTGAAAATCAATGATTACACTAGATATGTGGCTGGTATCAATTATATCCTACATTTCAAGAAAATGTCGTGGTTCTAAAAAGAACCGTTTTAATACATATAAATATCCATAAAGGTATTAGTTTAAGATATTTCCTCAATATCATTCCGGAATTCACAATCTGATTCGCGAGCGACAGAAACTGAAATAAAGATAACTCAGCCTCATTTTCTAATTGAAACTAATTTAATAATTTTAATATTAGTCTTTTTTCATTCTCTGTATATCTCGGAATATTTAAAATATTTTTATGACAATAAATACAGAATTTAATTTTCACTGTAGTTAAAATGTCTGAAAATACTAACCTGGAATGGCAATTATCATTTTATCAGTTGTTGTGAAAGTACTGTCACTGTCATTATCAAGATCATCTGTGTCAAATTATATTTATATGCATAATTGATTGGATATCTATTTAGCATATTCTAAACTCCAACCAATTATACGTTCGTAAGTAGAATTCGCTTTAATATGCGAATACCCGTAAACGATACCTAATTTTCTAATTTCTATGTATAATAATAAGCGACTCACGTTTTTTTCTGTCACTTCTAGCTTAATGCGTTAGAGAGAATTCGAACAACTATGACGCACTGAAAAAAGGGTTTGGGACGGACCGTACATCCAAATAGTAGGTAATATACAATTTACTAGTAAGAGAGTAGAAAAAATATTTTACATGTGCCATTTTTTTAATACAGTTTAGTTTAAGTAATTTGTTTTTCTATTATTACGTGAAATTCTAATAACATTTAACTTATATACTACACATAGTAAATATCTTAATCCTTAGATATTCTTACTTCACAAATTCACTAACAACAAATAAAACTAATCGCACAGAATGAATGTTCATAACCAAAAGTCCTTATTTATTCTTCAAACAATTAAAAAAACAATATTTCCAACTTGTAGTGGAATAAAAACAAACAGATTACAAACATAGCAAAATGGTTTTCTGTGGACGGTAAACTCACTGAGTTGTAAGCCCTCGAAAACTATTGAGTGCTCACTCAAGAGCGTCATACAGAAGTACAGAACCGGTTTGGATAAAAAGCATTATTCGGCAGTACGTGTATATTATTTCTTATTATGTATACAGTGGAATAAAAAAAATTGTAAACGTTTTAATAACTGATTATTATTTTTTTGTTCTTTGAAAAATGGCTTTGGTAAAGCCAATTAGCCTGAGAGAGAATACCTGTTGCCGACTAGATTGTAGCTTCCACTATTTTTTAAATAATTTTAAACTATTTGTGCTTGTTTAGTGTAATGTTATGTTCAATGCTATGTTTAGTTTTAAGTTTATGACATTCTGCAATTGTTGGATACCCCAAAATTTGACGAGATGCCCCCGAAGATGCTCTAGGAAGCGAAAGTACTTGGGCAAGATTTAATTAATAAAATAGTGCTCGATATCTGCCTTTTATTTTATCAAAAAACAATATTTGTTGCACAAGTTCTGGAAGTACGCGCAAAGCACATCTTACTTCACTTTGTTTTTTGCCTTCTTAAGGGTAGTATTTTGAAATTATTTTTTTTTTCATCTTCTTCACCTTGAAGCTCTTCATCACAGTCTTGTTCCGACTCTTGTTCAGACATGATACATTCTTGGTTTACAATATCATCAGATACATTATGCTCAACATTATAGTCATCTGAGCAGTTTTCATCGTCACTACCATCTATATTCGGCTCTTGTTCGCTTTTTATTTTATTATTATGTTCTATCAGCATTTTTTTAAGATTAGAGTTGCCAAATCTTACTTTTTTTATCGGGACATTGCTGATAACTAAAATAAAAATAAAAAATAAATAGTTGTTACTGTTGGAGAACTGAAATCTCCAACCAAATAATTCCATTCATAAGGCATCCCTCTAGTTACTCTTTTTGACGTAGACAACTTACCTTAACCGCCAGATACAAAATATATTTTGTAGTTTAGGGTTACGTAAGTACACCCGTGGATTAAAATCGTAACAGAACCCAATATATTTCTTACACCTATACACATCAAGCGACAGTCGTATACAAAAACAGTTTCTTATACCATGCCCTAAAGGTTTAGGGAGATAGGCGATTTTTCTTCTTCTTCTTCTTCTTCAGCCTGTGTTCGTCCACTGCTGGACATAGGCCTCTTCCATTTGCTTCCATCGATTTCTACTTTTGGCAATTCTCATCCACTGCTTGCCCGCGACTTGTTTGATATCGTCTGTCCACCTCTTCTGCGGTCTGCCTACTCCTCGCCTGTTCTCTCTTGGTCTCCAGTTTGTTAATCTTTGTGTCCATTTTTCGGGATTATCTCGGGCAACGTGTCCGACCCATTGCCACTTGAGCCTTGCAATACGTTCTGAGACATCAGTAATTTTTGTTCTTTCACGAATGACGTTATTTCGAATCCTGTCTCTCAAACTAATCCCTAGCATGGCCCTCTCCATTGCTCTTTGGGTTGTACTGAGCTGCTCTAAGGTTTTCTTTGTGAAGGCCATGGTCTCCAGTCCATATGTAGTTACAGGCAAGATACATTTGTCATAAACTTTACGTTTTAGACACATTGGTATATCTTTATTCTTCAAAATAAAGCTTAATTTGCCGAAAGCTCCCCAAGACAGTTGTATGCGTCTTTTTATTTCGGCTATTTGATTTTCTTTGCCGATTTTAATGGTATGTCCAAGATATATATAGTGGTCTACATTTTCAAGACTGACGTTGTCAATAACAAGATTAGTTTGTAAATTACTCATTATTTTTGTTTTCTGAAGGTTCATTTTGAGACCTATTTTATTTGACTGCTGGTTTAATTCCTTCAACATTTGCTCCAGTTCCTTGATATCTGTACTAAATAATACTATGTCATCCGCAAACCTCAAATGACTCAAACGTACACCATCAATGTTTAGACCTTTTTTCTCCCAGTCAAGCTGTTTGAATACATTTTCCAATGCTAAGGTAAAAAGCTTTGGTGAAATAGTATCACCTTGTCTAATACCTTTATCAAGGCGCATTTTTTCAGTTTTTTCGTCTTCATTGATTTTGATGTGGAATGTGGCCTGTTCATAAATGTTTTTAATGAGTGTAGTGTACCGTGAGTCTATTCGAGCATCCTTCAGGGCTGACAAAAAGGACCAAGTCTCAATACTATCGAAAGCCTTGTGAAAGTCGATAAATGCCATATGTAAAGGTACATTATATTCTGTGGTTTTTTCTACTAGTGTTCTGATGGTTTGTAAGTGATCATTAGCGCCAAACCCTTTTCTAAATCCCGCCTGTTCAACCGGTTGATATAAATCAAGTTTTTGTGTTATGCGGTTGGTTATTATTCTTGTTAACAATTTGTATAAGTGTGACAACAAACTAATAGGTCTGTAGTTTTCAATATTAGTAGTGTCTCCTTTCTTGTGTAAAAGTATTATTTCGGCGTTTTCCATAGGCTGGGTATTCTTTTTTCTGTTAGACACTTATTCAGTAAGACTTCCACAACTTCTACAACGATGTTGCCGCCCATTTTTAACATTTCAGACGTTATACGATCCTCGCCGGGAGCTTTTTTGTTTTTCATTTGCTGTAAGGCATGTCTAATTTCCGAAGAGGTTATTTTAGGGAGGGTTTCTGAGCCGACGTTTAGAATTGTTCTGTGGTCTGGTTCGGGGTTCTGTATAGTAGATGTATAAAGATTCTTATAGAACGTTTGTATTTCCTTGATTATTTGAGTTTTTTCGGTCACCGTATTCCCTGTTGATTTTTGATTTTAGTTATATTTGATTTTCCTTTAGTTAAATTTGATTTCAATACTCTCATGTTTCTATTGTTTTCGATGGTTTGCAATATTTGTTTTGTTTTATAAGCCCGCAAGTCTGACCTTATGCTCTTTTTAACTTTATTGTTGATAGCTTTATACTCTGGTAATTCTTTCGATGTTCTTCTTCTTTCTTCCATTAAATTAAGTGTTGTTTGTTTCAGTTTCGTTTTTCTGGGATTTTTATTTTTATCACAGATCTTTTTTGCAGTTGATGTTATGTCGTTCGTTAATTTTTGTGTTATTTCATTTATATCTTTCGTGTTGAATACTGGTAGAGGCCCTAGTTTCTTTTTTAGTTCACTTTGATATTCCTCTTGATTCATTTCGAGTGCTTCTATGTTTGGCAATTTATCCTGTGTTAATAATTTTCTTCTATCTAATTTCGTATTTATTTCTATTCGCGTCCTAACTAATCGATGATCACTACCAGTGTTGAAAGAATTTAGTACAGTAAGATCTTTAGCAATGTTTTTGAAGTTAGAGAGTATAAAGTCAATTTCATTTTTTACTTTGCCATCTGGGCTTAACCACGTCCATTTTCTCTGCATCTTTTTCTTGTAGAAGGTATTTAAGCAGAATAGTTTTTCTTTGCTGAGGAAATTTACGAGCATATCTCCCCTATGATTTCTACTTCCCAGTCCAAAATTTCCAATATATTCGTTGTCGTTGTTATTTTCGTTCTTTCCTATTTTAGCGTTGAAATCTCCCGTAATTATTACGTAATATGTTTTCTCTAGGTTTCTGGCTCTTGTAATGTCTTCATAAAGTTGTTCTACCTCTTCGTCATCTGCAGAAGAAGTTGGTGCATAACAGTGGATTATTTGAATGCTGTATCTACGATTTAGTTTTATTACCATATAGATAACTCTATTAGAAATTGCTTGGAATTTGGTTACCATGTTTTCAATTCTCTTATGTACTAAAAAGCCTACGCCTCCTATACCTTGGTTATTTCCTGAATTGTATTGGTACAAAGTGTGCCCTGATTTTAGTAGAGTCGATTCTTCGCCTTTAAGCCTTGTCTCGCATAGGCCTACTAGGCGATTTTTATATACAGTATATTCCTAATAGCAATATTATAAAATTCAATGGATTACATATGTAATCCGGGCGTGTACTGAAGGATTAGAAGCGATCAAGACATATTTATAAAATAACAGTGTAATAAACAACACATTCCTACTGATTACTGACTGCCTGGCACCTACAAGAGTTGAACCCCTCTGCTCAGTGTCAAGAATGGCTCCTTTAATGTATAAGAAGGAGTAGAGAAGCACATAGAATGGTAAGCACACCTTAATATACAATGCAAGAATCACAAAATGCATAATATGGAAAGAGCAAAAAATAGGAAATACCACATATGCCTTAAAAGTACTCCTGGCAGATGCAGAATACTAGCAAAGGTGGAAAACATTGACTGCGTACAGATGTCGATAGATTTAAACAAAATATGGTATCCTAGTGATACATTGACTGAAATCACAGCTGTGCTTGCCGTATGGCCCAATCAGTGAGACATTTCTACTGTAGTGTTATCTCATAAACTATGAGAAAAAGTTCTTTGGCCCAGAGTTCATTGGATGCAACGACATGACATTAACTTATGTTAACCACTGGTTAACGAAATCTGAAAGTTGTATTATTTTAATAAATTTTATTATAAACTTTTAACTATACACTGCCTGTGACCATCGTGTGGATTAAGTAGCTCAGTAGTTATCCCAGTTGGTCACAAACCTAGATAAAATTGGAGGGTTGATAGGTAAGGTTGGCAATTTACCAAAGTTAGCACACGCAATACTGTCAACTCACAAATAAAAAATATAAAGAGGGAATACGGGTCTAAATTCATAAAAGAAATGGAATATGATTTATACCGTGCACAACGAAAAGTGTGGAAGATGGTAAAGTAAAGGAGAAATAAAGGAAAAAAGCTGTTAATGAGTATGGGAACATAAACAGTATACATGGAGAACTAAAAACAAAGTATATAGAATAGCTTTACAACGACGGAAATAGAAGAGATTGATGAAGAAGGTGTAGAATCAGAAGACGAGCTTAGACGAGAATCAGAAACGGAAAAGGGTTTATAAAGAATATAGAAAGGTTAAAAAACCGAAAAGCTCGAGGTACAGATAAAATTACGAATGAACTACTAAAGTATACTGGATTAGCCACAGAAAATATTACGAAACTATTCCAAAAGATGCTTGAAATCAAATATATACCAAAGTAATAGAAATAATCAACTAAAACGGTTTCTATACACAAAAAAGGGAACAAAAGTAGGACACTTAGATATTGATCTATTACGTTGCTTGACACAAGTTTAAAATTATCTACTAAGATACCTACTTGCTAAGAAAATAATAACAAAGTATCAAATATGCGAAGAGCACTAAAGGTTTCGTTGTAACAGGTTAATTGTCTACGTCATATTCATAATAAGACACATAGGGGAGATATAGGTAAAATTTAATACACCTACATTCATGTGTTTTATTCACCTTACTAAAGCCTTCGATTGTATAAGACAACCAGATGTGATTGAGTTTTTACACAAAGTGATTATAACAGTCACTATAATATAGATAATAGAGGACGATAATAAACTCTGATTACAAAACAAGAAAAAAATAGGAACCAAACTAAGTCAACATTCAGTTAGGAAAAAAATGTTATTCAAAAACCTTTATAAAAGGTATATATTTAAAAACCCCAACGGGCTAATTATACAAAACGTTTTCGGAATCCATATTCCATCATCAGTGTCTAGGAGTACATGAATGTAGCCACTAAATATATGGGTAAAAACCCGTTAACAAATAATTAGTTACATTTGGTATACAATATTTCTTATAATATGTTATGATGTTAAAATTACCGTTGGATAAAGTAACATGGCGACATATGACTTTACGTTGAAGTTGCTAGTCCTGAGACAGTGTGTCTACAAGGACTGTTTGGAAGCAACTGTAGACAGCAACTCCTTGTAGACACACCGTCTCAGGACTAGCAACTTCAACGTGGAGTCATATGTCACCATGTTACCTTATCTAACGGTAACTTTAACATCATAACATATTATAAGAAATATAGTATACCAAATGTAACTAATTATTTGTTAACGGGTTTTTACCCATATATTTGGTGGCTACATTCATGTACTCCTAGACACTGATGATGGAATATGGATTCCGAAAACGTTTTGTATAATTAGCCCGTTGGGGTTTTTAAATATATACCTTTTATATAGGTTTTTTAATAAAAAAATTTTAATATATAGTATACAGCCAACTACAGGAACGTAGATTTCTTGTGGATTCAGTTATGAGTAAGACAGGGTAATAGCCAGAGCCCGTCATTGTTGGACTTGATAATGGACACACTAATAGTGTTATAATAAATAATAATAATATTAACCTATGCTCTTTAAATAAGATCAGAAACATCAATTTAAAAAAATTCTAAAATTAGCATACACAAAAACACTGGGGGCGATAGCAGATAAAAATCTAAGAGACATAATCTATAATACACAAATCAGAGACATGTTTTAAGCACACGATATCGCCAGATCGGGGCGTATTTTACTATGCTCTATTTTAATATTTTGCAACTTAAATCCTAAGATTTGGTATGGTATGGTATGGCTTTATTTGGTTGAGCTGCCGACCATTCATCTGTGTGTCTAAGGATATTGTTATATTCTTTGGTAAACAGATTGAGTCGGCGAAGATGTGATGGTGGAATGTTGCTCAGCACTGGTAACCAATGTGTTGATATAGATTTGATTACTCCAGCGATCATTCTCGTGGTGTTATTTAACTTTACATTCATCTTTTTAACGTAAGTTATTTGATATTATTTCTAGTTTTTAGCTTCTCGGCAACTGTAATTAGATGTTCTCTCAAGCTTAATGTTCTGTCCAAGGATACGCTTAGATATTTTGAATGTTTATTGTGCTTGAGTCGTGTGTTATCAAACTAAACGTTAAGGGTTCTTGACGCCAGATTGTTGTTTAGGTGAAAGCAGGTTACTTTAGTCTTGGACGCATTGGGGCAAAGTCTCCATTTTTAAAAGCAATTTCACATAACCTATAGGTCTTTCGTAATAATCTCTTCAGCTTCTTCAAGTGACTTTGTTTGGGTTAATAAAGCCCAGTCATCGGCATACCCAAACTTTATTCATGTTGTTGTCGGCATGTCTGCGATGTAAAGGCTAAATAGCAATAGTGCGGCTACCGAGCTTTGTGGAAGACCATTTTTGACTTTTCTGTGGGTGCTTACCTCGGATCCTATAGTTTTTTTAAATGCTCTGTCAGTGAGTATATTTTATATTAATCTAGCGGAAAATTTGCAAGTAATAGTGCATACAAATTTATAAATCATTCGTTCTCGCTAGACGGTATCGCAAGCTGCTGTCAGATCTATGAACGCAGCATAACTCTTTAGTTTTTTTTGACAGCCGGCTTCTATTTAAGTACAGAGAAATAACACCTGGTCTGTGCAACCTCGATTTGGTCTAAAACCTGCTTGCCGAATTGGTATAGCTTTGAGGATTGTTGTGCTTATTCTTTAAAAAAATAGTCTCTCGAGTAGTTTATATATTATAGACAGTAGAGCAATTGGTCGATAGCTTTTTTGGTGGTCAGCTGGTTTACCTGGTTTTAGTATTGCTATGACTTTTGAGTGTTGGAATTCTCGTGGGCCTCTGCCGATCTGAATTGTTTGTGAAGAAACGTAATAGCCATGTTTTTGTGTATATTCTGCAATTAAGTATGAATTAGGGGTGGATGCCGTCGAAACATGGAGCTTTACCCGGGGAAGCGTCTTTAAGGGCGATATCTAGTTCTTCAGTTGTAAAAGAGCAAGAGTTTTCGGTCTCGATTGATTGCGATTTTAAGGTTTTTAAATGTTTCTTTATGTATCGTGTAGCTGGTAGGTGTGTTTGGTAGCTCTTGATGTCGAAGAAATATGAGATGCCACTAAGTTTGGGTTTATACCTGCTTTCCGTTATTGAAAGTTTTTACCACTTCCGTGTCCTTATTAGATCCAGGCTTTCCGACCTGGTTTTTAAAAGTTTATATCCTGTGTACTTGAAAGCGTGATCTATGTAGTTCCTACACGAAATAGATCAATTGTATTTGGCAGCAGATATTCTAAAAGTTCATTTTCTTCTGAAAAGTCATATAATCGCATTAGCTATCCTGCAGTAAAATCATCAAAGGAAGGCACCTTAAAAAAATTAAAAATAAAATAATTATTAATAAAAATAATATTTCTACTTTAACCCTGAACTACTATCGTGGGGTCAAATTTGACCCCATGACTTGAAATTTCGTGCGCCACTGGTAGACAGTTTGGCGAACAACCTTTTTATTCTCTGTATTCTCCCAATTAAGTATGTAGTTTAGCATGCCGCTTAGTAGCAAACGATCAGTGGGATAGTGCACACGTGCTGATGAGTTCCGGTCGGATTTGACCCACTATAGTAGTTACGTTATTATTATTTAAGATAATACATTAAAATGGCTTTAAGAATTAGCGGAAGTAAGGTAACAAGTGAAAATGTTTTTGACTTTCTCGAATCTCAGGAGGAACCAACCGAAAATATTGACACTTATAGTTACTCTAATAACAGTGATACTGACACTGAAAGTGAACTTTCGGTTCACGACACAGATTCAGAAATTGACGTAAGTGACTTATCAAGCGACGAATGTGAAACAGCATCTAATAATGAAACAAATTTTTTCTATTGACGGAACGGATATAAGTGGGCTAAAAATGCTCCGGCCCCATCAAAATTTCGCGCACAGAACATTATGGTCTTCCCACTTTCTGGTCTTCGTGGACCTGCCTTAGACACAAAACCATCCAGTCCACTTGAATCCTGGTCACTTCTTATAACTCCTGACATGTTGGCCTCTCTTCTAGAGTACACAAATGAAAAAATTACCGAGCTTAGTGTAAATTATGGGGATACATGTACATGCCGATCATCTAAACGAAGGTGAACTTAAGGCTTATTTGGGTCTTTTATACCTTTCAGGTGTACTAAAGTCTAATCATGAGAATGTCGATTCATTATTTTCGACAAGTGTTTTAGGTAGGCCAATTTTTCGTTCTACAACGTCAAAAGAACGCTTTTTATTTCTTCTCACGGCATTAAGATTTGACAATCATAAAATAAGAGAGAAAAGAAGGCCAATGGAGATCGACTTGCAGCAGTGTCCTATTTATTTAAATGTTTCGTATCTAACAGTACAGCAAACTACACCTGTTCCGAATATGTTACAGTGGACGAGATGTTGGTTGGGCTTAGAGGTAGATGCCCTTTCAGAATGTACATGAAAGACAAACCAGTCAAGTACGGCATCAAGATCATGTGTTTATGTGAAGCAAAAACACATTATTTGGTAAATGCTTTTGTGTATGCGGATAAAACAAATGATCCTAATGCCCAAAAGCTATCCATACCTACAAGATCAGTACTTGCTTTAGTGGAACCAATTGCCAATAGTAACCGAAATGTCACTGGTGATAATTGGTTTACCTCAATAGAGCTAGTTGATGAACTAAAAAAAACTTCGACTTACTTATGTAGGTACAACGCGTAAAAATAAGAGAGAAATTCCTCCACAATTTCAACCAAATAAAAGTACGAAGTTGATAAGTGTTTATTTGGTTTTACACGAGACAATACAATCGTATCATATGCCCCTAAAAAATATAAAAATGTAATTATGTTTTCGTCTATGTATCACGACAAATCTGTTGACCAGGAAAGCAAAAAACCTGATATAATAGCTTTCTACAATTCGTCGAAAGGGGGCGTTGATGGACTTGATCAAAAATGTGCACTTTATCGTTCAGGTCGAAGATGCCAGCGATGGCCTTTAGTAATTTGGTATTCCATAATGGATATTGCTATAGTAAACAGTCACATTATTTTTCACGCAGCTAATTCTGGGGTTAGAAAAAATCGATCGGATTTTATTCAAGAGCTGGGAATCAGTCTTATAAATGAACATTTAGAAGTAAGATTTGCAATGCCAAATTTGTCAAGAGAATTACGCTCGATAATTTCCAAAGCATTAGAAAATAAAATTACTCATCAAGATCAGACCAAACCAGAAAGGCCATTTGTAAGACGTAGATGCTACTTGTGTCCCAGAGGTAAGGATAACAAAGATTCCACATTTTGCGTAGAATGTCATAGGACCATCTGCAAAACACATTCACTTCAGAGAGTTACCTGTACTATGTGCAAAGAATAGATAAACACTTACAATTTGTTCAAATATTTTTGTCGCAAGATTCTAACATTACGAAAAAAACATGACTGTTATATTTTTATATGGTTACTCTATTATGATTTTCTTTTGTATTAGGTTAAGACGTTACTATTATAAACTACTTTTCAGAAAATGAACCGTTAATTTCAATTTAAGATATATTTTTTTTTTGTTATAATAATGAGTTATGTTTTTTGATCAAAATATATTTTAAAAGTTCTATAATTTTTATTATAACATCTTAATTTTCTTGAAATAAAATTTAAGTTTACAAAAAATCTCTTTTTTATATACACATTCATTTGTCAAAAATACAAAAACAATAAAAAATATATTTTTATATCTTGTTTAGAGGTTTTTAAAATTCGGGTCATCTATGACCCCACGATAGTAGTTATGTGGGTGTAAATACACGATAGTAGCTCAGGGTTAATACATTTACTATTAATCTGAAATATAATTTTAAATGAGGCAGATAAAATAAAACCATTACATGATTTTCTTATAGCAATTCAAAATAACAAAACAAAATAATTTGTTTAATTTGTATTTTAATAATTAATATCTGAAATGTAAACAAAAATGTCAAATATAAGGTATTTTTAAATAAAATTGTGCATTTTATAGCACCATCAAAATTACTTATTTTACAGCGGTTGGAAAGTTTACGGTTTTCTCTTGTTGTAATTTCCCTTTGGCTCAGAGACCGCTCGTTTTCGGATCTGGACGTAACGTTTTACAAAATGTTACAACATAAATGTAGACTAACCTTGCGAACTTTATATTCTCAAGGAGATTGTTTGTTGACTTCTAGAATAAAATGATACTAAACGTATTTACGACATACCAGAATTTATGGGCATTGTGGTAATTATTTATTGACGTTAAATACTTGGGTTTATACCAAATACTAAATCTTAATGAAAATGTCATTTGATTTCTTTTTCAATAAAATTAATATTCCTCGGCTGCACTAGCCATTGATACCAACAATATTGCATACATTTATTACAATAATGACATATTACTAATTTTTTTATTGAAGTTTGTTTAGCAGAAAATGGTTGACTTCAGTTAGTGCGGTCGTAAATATTATTAAATTTATCTGATTTGGCCCATTATTAAGACCTTGTACCTCAGGTAAACCATTGTTACGTGAAACCGGGCCTTTTATACTATTATCGGTTAACCCAGGATGTTTATATTCGGTACTTATTGAAGTCAATCATTTACTGCTAAACTAACTTTACCATTTAAGACGCATCAACCGGTGGTTGTTGTAATATGATTATTAGTGACAAAATCTTATGAAGATTTTTTTTACATTTCTGGATTATTATTATTATTAATAAAATTATAACATAAGCGAGATCAGAGGAACTTAGTCTCTATTATGCTCAAAAACAAAGAAATTTCATTAATAAGCTACTAGTAAATAACAAAATTTCAAATAAAAGAAATAAAATTACAATTTTATGGTTTAAAAGTAAAACAATATTTTAACTATAATATAAAACGGTCAAGTCTGTTTTTAAACGAGTTGGTAGAGGGAGCAGAGACAATATTTTCGTTATGGTTATTCCAGCACTCAAAAACTCTATTTTTAAGAAAGTTCTGTCTTGATCTTGTAGAAAAATTTTCTTTCTTTAATTTACACTGATGACCTCTGAGGCGTTCAACTTGATTTATGATAAATATTTCATCGAGGTCGACAAAATTGAATTTAAGTATTTTAAATGTTGTAATTAAGTCTCTGTAACAGTTACGGCTTGAAAATTAATTTGAAAAAAACTAAATTTATGGTAATCACGAAATCAAAGAACATCAGAGCTAATCTTGTAATAGACAATACAACGATTGAGCGTGTGCCCTGTTATAAATATCTAGGTGCTTGGATCACAGACCATACTGATCAAACAAAAGAGATTAGATGTAGAATAGAAATCGCTAGATCAGTCTTTAATAGAATGCGCAAACTCTTTTGCAATCGTGATATCAATATAAAGTTACGAATACGAATACTGCGGTGTTATGTCTTTTCTACCCTGTTATATGGAGTTGAGGCTTGGATACTAAAACAGTTAACCATAAAAAACATCGAAGCTTTCGAGATGTGGTGCTATAGACGCATTGTCAGAATATCATGGATGGACCGTGTCACTAACACGCCAGTACTCCAAACTTTAGACAAAAGATGCGAAATTCTAAATGAGATAAAAACTAGAAAGATGGAATACTTGGGGCACATTGTGAGAGGTGAAAAGTACGAACTTCTAAGGAACATCATGCAGGGCAAAATTAAGGGCAAAAGAAGTGTGGGAAGAAGAAAAATATCGTGGCTTCGTAATCTACGTGAATGGTTCGGGTGTAGTTCGATTGAACTTTTTAGGCGCGCTGCTAACAAAGTCGCAGTGGCCATGATGATTTCCAATCTCCGCTAGGAGTGGCACGAGAAGAAGAAGAATTAAGTCTCCACGTTGTCGGCAAAGTTCAAAAGTAGTTAGGTTAGCCATACTAAGCCTTTCTGCATAAGAAGGTCTTCTCGGTTCTAAAGAAATTCGAGTGGCTTTTCTTTGAACGTTTTCCAACAAAGTCTTGTCTCAAACCAGATACCACGTTGGTCCGGCGTATTTACGTATCGGTGTTACGTACAGAGCGTAAAGTTTACAGAATGATTCCATTGAAACTCTCGAAAAACACCTCCGAATAAGATACAGTCTGGAGTTTGCACGTTTACAAATATAGGTAACATGGTCGAACCAAGTTAGGACCACCAACGAACACCAAGTTAAAATAGGGTGCAAGTACAATTGGAGTTAGCTGGTTTGTGATTGGATTGGCATATATTTTTGTGTCGTCAGCGTGAAACGATATTTTACTTGAGACATAAAAAGGAATATCGCTGGTGTAAACCGTAAAAAGCAGAGGTCCAAGAACAGAACCCTGAGGCACTCCACTTTTCACTAACCTGTCCTGTGAGAAAGATTTGCTAACTCTATTTTTGTAATATCGATCTGTCAGGAAAACATCTATCTAACGAAGTAAAGCCCCGCGAACTCCGAAATGTTATAGCTTATGTAGAAGCCTGCGCTTAGTTACATGGTCAAAGGATTTAGAAAAATCTAGATAAACAACGTCGACAGGCTGCGAACTGTTAAGGGATGACGTCCAGTCGTTAATACAATGTAGGAGATTGGTTAGACTGGTTAGAGTATAGCAACCAGAGACGAATCCATGTTGTTGTGTTGAAATAACATGTTCCTGGAGAAGGAATTTGGTCATCTCCTCTCAAATAATGACTTCTATAACTTTGGCAACTACCAGCAGCATGCTAATCGGACGATCATTGTTGGGGTCGAGTTTGTTGCCTTTTTTAAAAATAGGGGTAACGGAAGCTTATTTCCAACTAGGGGTAAGGAGTTCTGGAATAAAGAAATATGCATAATTAACGCTACGTGTATTGCAAACATGTCTGTGCACCTTTTTAACAGTTTTGGTGTTAAACCATCTAAACAAGGTGAAGCGGCCGTGCGAATATTAATTAAGTGTTGTTTGACATAATCCACTGTGAATTCAACTTGCTGTAAGGATGCGCCGACAGATTACACTTAATAACAGGTAGATAAGCATCATTTGATTCGTTAGTAAGAACCTGTGAAAATGCTAAAGAGAGAGTTTCGGAAGATTCTTTGTCAGAAGAGCATAAAGTCTGGTTGGGTTTTTGAAGTAGCGGAATGGAAACTTTAGATGTCATGGAGGAACGTATGAATTTATTTTATAGACTTTTTTAATGTTACCACTTTCAATAACATTTGTTTCAAAATTTTGTCTTAGGGTTTTTAGAGATGTTTTTAAGTTATTTAAAAATCTGCGGTGGCTTTGAAACTCACTAAGAATTGATGGATTTAAGGTTGTTTTTATAACTCTTACGGAAAGTAGTATTTGTGGAAATTATATTGTGAACTTTATTAAGAAATGCAGTCCACTTTAATGAGGGGTCGTTTAAGTCTGCAAAAAATAAATGCCAGTCAATTTGAGAGAGTTTAGTGTCAACTTCAGTAAAGTCGGTAGTAGCATATGTTACAATGTTATTTTTGCAGGGTAATATTTGATTGAACTGGATACATATCTAAATTTATTTTGTAATATATAGATATAATATTACATTATAGCTCGATGTTTTAATTACTACCAGGATTACAGGTCTACCCAAGGCTGTCATAAAACTACTATCATTTTTTTACTTTTGGCAACACGGTAACGCGCGCTCGTATAATTTCTTGTTTTAGCAGGTTAGTTGTTATCTTGCAGTGACTGAGTCATTAAGT
>OU898280.1:121293254-121343254 GCA_918026665.1 Diabrotica balteata
AACTTGATGAAACATTATCCTGTTTATTTTAGTCTATTTATTTCGATATTAAACTTATCATGGTTGATGGGTAGTTGATCGCTAGCCTCGTTTTTTTTATATTCTCTGAAAAAATAATGACTTCTTCGCAGTTTGGGCGGGGCAACGTGACTCAGAATTGGAAGTCAATAGTTCGGTGTGAGTCTAATTGTACCTGAGATCATTTTTATTGTCTGGTTTGATTTCGTATTAATAATCTTGGTGTGTTAGCTATTGAGCCATACTGGGGAAGCATAGTCACACACCGAATATACAAGTCCGAGAGCGGAGGATCTTAGTACGGAGGCTGAGGACCCCCATGTAGTGCCACATGGCTTTTGGACGATATTATTTTTCGTTTTCAGTTTTGCTGCCGTTCTTTGTAGGTGTTATTTCAAACTTAACCCGGCGCCAGTATGGTCGAAAATTACAACATGTATGGTATGGTGGGGTATGAGATACCCCGTTTGAATATTTATTATATTCTTTTATATACTACAAAAATTACCTGAATCAATGTATTATTTATATTATTAAAACAAAGTTGAGCATGAAAGGAGATTTAGTATTACAAAACATATCAGAATATGATAAAAATTTACCGATAATACTAGAGTAATCTTAACTTGGACACTAAACGTATATAAAAGCTGCTTGTAACATAAAAACTCTAATCTTATCTAAATGTAATCTGCGTTACTTATTTTACATTTGATACATATTTGCTCTGAATGTTCCATGCAAACCCACTGTTCACAAGCAGAACAAGTTAGATGAGATTTTCTATCTTTTGACCGTGGACAGATACAACATCTTCCCATTCCTTTTCTTTTTTGGACGTTGATGGCTGATGTTCATCTTCGTTCTTGCACTTCTTTGATGATGTTATTATTTTCTTTCTCAACACTCTGGGTAATTTTAAATTTTCTTTCCTCTCATGAAGGTGGTCTGTAATCTAAGATAGTCCCAACTCTTTCAAGAAAAAACGTCGCTTCATCCGTTTATCCACAGAATTGTTTGCATTAAAAATTACCATAGCATTAATTCCAGCGCTATTCAGCAATGCATAAAACATGGCCAGCGGTCATCTTCTAGTATTTCTACTCACACTATAGGTACCACTAAGCTCGTCCACCACGTTTACTCCTTCTTTAGTGAAGTTGTAAAAACTAATCATCTCTGGTTTTTTAGCTTCGCCAGTGGCTGGATCTATTTTGTCATTATGATGGAGGGAAGAAAGAAGTAAAGCATTGTTTCCTCTTCGAGGGATGTATGAGAGCAATGTTACATCATGCGTAAAACCGAAGAGTGAACTCCGTTCAGGTCTCTTCTTTGTCTGAACAAAGGCAGGAGGAAGCTCCCTTTTATTTTTACGTAAGGTGCAGACAGCTGTCAATCGATGCTCTTTTAGTAATGTGTATAGCAGAGGACAATTGGCAAACCAATTGTCAAAAGTAACGTTTCTGGCAGTGCCACTTATGGGTGCTATTAATCTAACAACAATGTCTTCTGGTTTGTTACTTATTTGAAACGGACCTTTAAGTTGTTTCTAGAGGTACGCCACTATATTAAACAGGTAAAATGTTCTCGCATCTACAACGGCAAAAATTTTCAAGCCGTATTTCCCATCGCCCGCGAAAGGACTCCAGTTTTTCGTCTATAGTGACGTACTCTCCGGAATGTAGTAAGCTTTGTAATTTTCGGTAAAAAGTTATCTAACTGGCGTCTTTCATTTCTGGACTCTTAATTATCAAATCGCATGGAAGATATAATGAACATAAAACGTTTTAGTGACATGGTTGTTTTAAAAATATCTACGCCTAAGCCATCGGTACTCCATAAATCTTCTTAATTCATCCTATTGGCACGAAATACACCAGCCAAATAGAGAAGTCCAAGCACCGCCTTCATATCTTGTATTTTTGTTAGTTTTACGAGGTATTGCATATTCTTGTTATAAGCTGTTGCTTTCTGACCCATATTCAGATTCGTATACTTTACAATATCCGCCAACATCATATCGTTCAAAATAAATTAAAACACTCAAGAGGAGTTTTCGCATTTCGAGCAGCGCCCTTTGGTCCCGGAAAATGGCTTACGATATTCTCGCGTCGTGTGCGTACTTTGAGGTTACCACAAGATTTTGACCACTTAGTTTTTCCATCACGTCCTATAAAATATTCTCTTGTATTTGAGGATTCATCGTCTATTGCTGAGTTGGTATATATGTTTTCTGTCATTGCTTCAGGCACTTTTGGATCCACAATTTCAGAATCTGATTCTGACATTAAATTTTCGCTGATATGATTGGGAAGTTCTCCCTCAGATTCTGAACCAATAGCGTGTTCATCTTGCGATTCTTCCCACGATTGCAGGAGCCTTCTTTGTTCTTGTTCATAAGACATTCTGTAATAGAATATCACTAAAACCCTGCAAATATACAATAAATTACCTTAAAAAATATATAACACTATCGGTATGGTAGGATATACAACACCCCAACGCTGTTTACAAGAAAATATTTTACTACTGCTTCACTCGACGGTCGCGAACAAACTGCTGAAGACAGTATATAACCTAACTCAAAGGTAGGCGGGGTTTAACTGTTTGATGTTTGAAGTTGCGCAAACGCAGGCGTTTTAAATTCTCGTGGGGTATGTGATATGAGAGTTTTTTGCTGGCTATTATTATTTTGTTGGGCATTATTCAGATGGCAACTGCACACTTCGGTTTTCGTTGTATTGGGCCGTAGCCTCCAGTCTTTTTCCTATAATATCCATGTTATTATGTCGTGCTGCAATGGCGCAGTTGTCAGCGTAGCCAAATTTCTGAGAAGTTAGCCCAGGTAGGTCAGCGATGTATAAATTAAACAGTTAGTGTGCCAAAACCGACCCCTGTGACAGTCCATTGCTAAGCTGTATTTGAACACTCTTAAAATTGCCCATTGTGACTTAAAAAGGTCTGTCGGTGAGCATGCTATCAATGAGTTTAGTTACCTTTGACACGGGATGGCGCAGATTAGTTTGCAGATTAGTTCTTGTCTCCAGAGAGTATTATATGCAGCTTATAGGTCAATGAAAGCAACGGATGTTTTTTGCTTTCTTTAAAAATCTGCTTCAACACCTAAAAGTATAAAATATAAAGGTATACCTTTTGCGTGTTTTAGCGCTAGATATTCTTCAATAACTTTTTTATATTCATTATAAAAATTTTGATAATTTTTAAATTTTTTCTCTAAACGTAAAAGCTTGCAATAAAAAAGAAACTGCTTAATTTTTTTTTTCTAGTGTCGAAGAGGCATTTCAACTTGATACCGCCCGGAATCCAACATCCGCGTGGTGGTTTGGAAAAGTTTCTTTGCAATTTTTTCTTCATCAATATGAGACTCCGTAAATGGAAGTTTTTCGACCTCCCAAAATTTTTCTAACATTGTGTCGATTCTTGGGTTTTATTCCTCTTCTATATCTTCAATGTAATGCGTATTTTTTCGAGATAAAAAGGAAAAGGTTCGTGTTACAAAGGATGCGTTGGTATGACTTAGATATTTCTTTGATGTGAGTGGACCCGCAATAACATATCCTAATTGAGTATTTATTAGCGTAGGGAGATTAGCCCCTAGCGAGATTATTTCTTCTATTAAAAGTTGAAAATACAAATTCGCTCTAATCAATAAATGAATATTATTAGGTTCCCAGAAATAGGGATCTGCTAAATCGCCTTTTAACTCTAGTGGGATTTGAAAAGACTGCGGATTTTAACGAATTTGTGGCAAATTTCCTGTGATTTTGTCAGTTGTTAAACAGGAAACATTAAATATTTTAAAAGGGTGTACTTGCGAACGTATTATTATTATTTCATAGACCAGAAATATTTAATTTTTGAAATCTTATGCCGTACTGTAATTTTTGGGCCAACCTTTTTGTGACAAAACTTTGCATACTGCCCGACTCCAACAAAGCCTTAATTATTAAAGGTTGGTTATCTCGCGTGTAAATTTAATCTAGAGCAATAGACAGAAGAACATGATTATTATTGCGATTCACAGCAGACAATTATGTAGAACTGGTTGGGTCCATCTTAAGATTAATGGCGAAATTTTCATTTGGAGTAATATTATTAGCCACAATATTATGGTTAATGTTATTAGGATTAGAATTATGTCTATGTAAGTTTTTGCTTTGTTGATGAAAACTACGTGGATTGGACTTAAATTTTATTTTTTGCGAAATTTTTCTAATAAAAGCGAGATATCACTTGCAGATAATTTAGTACCACAGGTTCCTCATCCATCTCGACGTGATCAATAAAAATGATGGAATTAAACGAACATTTGTAATAAATTAGGATCTTGCTACCATTTAGAGCGTAAAAAGTCTTGTAATTAGTTTCAACTTGAAGGACCAGCGACTGACGTGGGAAATAAGAACACAAGCAGTTCAAACAATACGTAATCTTATAATTAAATGCTACTACAGCTAAGTTATTATCTAGCTAAAGTTTTAGCGTAAGTTTTTTATTGAAATACCCAATCACTGTCCATACACTGATTTGGGACACACTACAGACACTAGCACTGATACAGATTAAAATGTTACTCCCAAGTATCACTTCAACTGAAGACGTTTTCTTCTATATAAATATACTTGATTTAAACCGAGCTCTCGGCTTTTAACTATAAGCTGTAAAACAATAACTAAAATGCGAGAGATAAACTCTAAACAAGACAAACGCATTCCTAGACAAAAGTTTTTGAAAGACTTAGGTTTTTAACTTATTGATGAACATATTAGCAGACGAGCCCTAGAACAAAATATTGTAAAGACAATTCGTATGAGGTTAGTGGAAATTTGTGGCATGCAGACAAGAAATCAACCTATCCAGAATAATGTGTATGGAAAATGTACGACTTTCAGTAGTAAGAGAAACCCGTGAAACTAGGTTGCAAATATGTAGTGTAGAAGAAAATAAGGAAGCAAACGGACAATAGTTTCAGTTTATATTGGACATCTGTTGAATATTTTTTTTTGTAACATCTCAACCCTTTTCTTTATGTTTGTTGATATTTTGTATTTGAAATCTTGACATGTTTTTATAAATTATTATGTCAATTATGTTAGTACCTAAAAGTAGCCAATTTTTTTAATGTGCATTTTTTCTCGAAAATAAATAAATATTGATCATTTTTTACTATATTGTTATTTAAATATAGTTATGTTAAATATTTAATTACATTAAAATATTCATAGAAAATCACAACCTAAGATATTCATTATTAAAAAAGTCGGTATCGTAGACCGACGTTACCAACTATGTTACAAGAATTCACGTTACCGACTCAAGTTAAGATGGGTTACAATAAATGGCCTTTTCTTTTTGGCTTCTTTCAGAAATTCTTCCCCTTCACTATACTGCATTCTTGGTTCTTGCGAATTTTTCCAGTAATGCAAAGTGTCTATCACTAGGTAGCATAGTGTGCCCTACTTGTGGAAAAATGTGAATAATTTTTTTAAACCTTTTAGATTCCAGTACTT
Source organism: Diabrotica balteata (assembly GCA_918026665.1). Lineage (NCBI taxonomy): Eukaryota > Metazoa > Arthropoda > Insecta > Coleoptera > Chrysomelidae > Diabrotica > Diabrotica balteata. The sequence continues at coordinate 121,298,804 of OU898280.1, forward strand.
GTAGCCAAAATCCTACGACAGTCCAATTTTTGTTTTGACCACAGCAGTTATCAGATACAGCATAAAGTGTGCAACCACGAACATCAAACTTATCAAAATATTTCTTTAAACAACTAAAAATTTCATCGGATACTCGTTTAGTCATGGATTCGTCCCAAAGGAAAAAGGAGCCATCTTCTGGCTTGTTGTAGCAAGGAACAGTAAAATTATAACATCAAATTTTTTTTTTTAAAACATGGACTGGTGGTTATTTTAGGTGTAGTAAGAGCTTTAAAAGAAATATTATAGTCCTCTGCAAAAATTCTTCTAAACTTGTCTGAAGAAACAAGTTTAAGTTTTTGTACTTGACATCTTTCTATGTACTTTTCATATAATATTTTAATATTGTAAGCAGGGCTAATATACGCTTTATCAGGTCGGCTGTAATGGCTTTCATATCGGGTAAGGAGTTTATGAAACGATGATTTCTCACCCTCTAGTTCCAGATTTTACAATAGGGGATACATACTTTCGATTTGTACAACGCGTCAATGTTGTTTTGCAAATACTTTCTTTTTGATTTCCATGTCTTTATTTTTTTCCATTTTTCCATTTTTTCCATTTTTTTCCAATTTTTTAAGCTTAATTACAATATATTCCACTCGACCTGTATCGATTCCATCATCATCATCAATCAGCCAATCGCGTCCACTGCTGGACATAGCCTCCCTCAGTTCTTTCTAGTGTTCTCTACACTGGGCCGCTTGTAGCCAGTTTGCCGCTACACGTTTTTATATCATCGGTCCATCTAGTCGGTGGTCGTCCTCGGCTCCTTTTATAGTTTTTGGGCCTCCATTCCATAATGGAAGCCAGATAATAATAACCGATTCCATGCAAAGAAATAAATGCATTTTTGCATATTTTTAAACTTTTGTTGTTTGATTGAATAGAGTTTAAATAGAGTTGATTCAAAAGTTAAAATCCTCCTCGTATCCCTTTTTCTGGTATTTCTTTTTATATTGTTTCTACGCATACATCAGAATAGATAAGTGTTTTGTATATCACAGCTTGAGAGCTGCCAGAACTTTTTTTATTTTGGATATTTTGAATCGCTCATCTGCTGATATTATCTTAAAACATTTTCTTTTACTGTATTTTTAATATTTATCTCCAGAATTTTTTAATAATTTTGTTTTCTTCTGTCTGTTTATCTCTCCCTTTCTTTTTCTTTCTTTCTTTGCATAAATGTTATCAAAAAAATTAAATTTAGTATGTTAAATAATGTCAAATACTAGGTAATATGACTAGGTACTTCTGCAAGTAAAACATGTTATATGTATCATATCACCTAACAGATTTTAGTTTAACATTTTAAATTTAATATAATAAATAAATATCACTAATAGCAAGTAAAACATGCTATCTGCCATCACTTAACAGATTTTACATGCAGTGTTAGAATCTTAACCTAAAAACTTACTTATTCTAAATCAGAACTTTCGATTGAACCTTCTTTGACACTATAGTTTGGATAAGAATCTGAGCCCTCCTAGGGCTCTTTTGCTGAAGATACATTACTATTTTCGACCTTTTTTAAGGATAAAACAAAATAAAACAGGCAACTTATTAAGTATACTTATAGCGTGCTCACTGCTGTTTAGAGGTTTTACACGTAAAAAACAATATTTATTATTAAATAATATTTGATATGGTAACAGATTTTGACAATTTTGAAAATTGAAATCTGTAAAATGGTTACTTAACAACTTTTTCATGCAAAAACATTTAAGTCTTACGTAATGTTACTTAACATACAAAGGATTTGTATCCTTTTAATATATTTTTAAGTACAGTAGAACCCCGATTATCCGTGCGCTTTTTATCCGGGCGGTGAATTCTCCGTGCCGCATATTAAATCGATCATCCGTGCGCGGATTATCTGTGGCTAACGGCCAGAGGTTGGTGGCGCTCATGAACGCTAAATAATGCACCGTGTAAACATTCATTAAGATATGCTGACGACACCGTCCTTATGGCATGAACACTAGAAGAACTGCAACACCTTGCTGAACAACTAAATATATATTGCAACGATTATGGACTAAAAATCAATTTGAAGAAAACCAAGTTCATGGTATTTACAAAAGCACAAAACATCAAAGTTAAGCTAGTATTAGATAGTACAGAAATTGAACAAATATCTTCGTACAAATACCTTGGAGCATGGATCACAAAAGATACTGATCAGACAAAAGAAATAATATGCCACATTGAAATTACGCGGTCAACTTTTAATAGAATGAGAAAACTTTTTTGTAATCGCGATATCAATCTATCGCTCCAGATAAGAATGCTTCGATGTTAAATTTTCTCTACCCTTTTTGTATGGAGTTAAAGCTTGGACACTTAATAAATCCAACATTTAAACCTAGAAGCATTCGAAATGTGGTGTAACCGACGTATTTTGAAAATATCATGGATGGATCGCAAAACAAACGAACAAGTTCTCGGACAACTAGGAAAACAATGCGAAGTTTTAAATTCCATAAAAATCAGGAAATTGGAATACTTGGGGCACATCATAAGAGGTGAAAAGTACGAACTACTAAGGAATATAATGCCGGGTAAAATCGAAGGTAGAAGAAGCGTAGAAAGACGTAAAATCTCGTGGCTACGCAATCTCCGTGAATGGTTTGGATGCAGTTCAATTGAACTATTCAGGCGAGTAACCAATAAAATTATAATTGCCAGAATGATTTCCAATCTCCGATAGGAGTGGAACTTGAAGAAGAAGAGACAGTCATTTCGGGGAATCCCTAAGTTTTCTAGTATTTTCATCAACTGCTGACCGGTTCGTTAGTTGAACGTAAACAGGCGAACAAAATGCAGCGTACGCGTGCTAATGAAAAACGTAAACGCAATGTTTTAACTACTGAGCAAAAAATAGAAATTTTGAAACAATTTGATAATAAAATAAGTGTTGCTATGTTGGCTAAAACATATAATATTGGAAAACAAACAGTTCGTGACATTCTGAAGAAAAAATTCGAATTACAGAGCTTTGTAGCTAAAGCGGACAATGCAAAAGCAATTTCTGACAGGAAATCTCTAAAAGGGTCTACGTTTCGAGAACTTGATGATGCTATGACCAAGCGGTTCTTGCAGAAAAGATCAATTGGGGTTTCAATATCAGGACCTATGTGTGCTAGGCAAGCTAAAAAGTTTCACGAGCAGTTGAAAATTAAAGGCACTTTCTTGGCATCTTCCCGTTGGCTTTACAGATTTAAAAAACGTCATGGAATACGAGAATTAGCTGTTCAAGGGGAGAAATTAAGTGCTGATAATGTAGCTCTGGTAGAATTTTGCTACGATTTTGAAACTCTCACAACGAAGCACGACCTAAAACCTGAGCAAGTGTATAATGCAGACGAAACTGGGCTTTATTGGAAAGCAATGCCGAGAAGAACCCTTGTTGCAGGCTCAGACGCGAGTGCACAAGGTTAGCTTTAATTCTTTTTACCTATAAAGTATTTTTTAAAATAATTTTTTTTAGTATATAAGTTTCAAATCAAGCAACGACCATATAACAGTTTTATGCTATGCTAATGCCCCAGGAACCCATAAGCTTAGGTTAGCCGTTGATTATTATAATCAAAAGGCAGCTTGAATGAATCGTGTTATTTTTTAACAGGGGTTTTTCCAAAAATTTATACCTCAAGTTAGAGTTTATATACAAGAAAATAATCTTCCACCAAAGGCTGTTGTGTTACTGGACAATGCGCCATCGCATCCTGATGTAGAGCAACTAAAGTCAGCAGATGGGAACATATTCGTAGCATATTTTCCTCCGAATGTAACATATATTGCCAAGCCAATGGACCAAGGTGTTATCGAGGCTATGAAAAGGCTTTACAGAAAAGACCTTATGCTTCAACTGTTGAGAGAATGTGATATTGTGAGATTTTGGAAACGCTTAAATTTAAAAGAGGCAATTTATGCTGTAGCTCGGGCTTGGAGTGAAGTAAAAACGGATTCATATTAAAAAATCAATTTATAAAATAATGACCTTAGAAGATATGGAAGATGAAGACGGTAATCACTTAAATGAAGGTGAGCTATCGGTCGAAAACATAGCATCGATCTTCTTCTTCTGGTTCCTATCCGTGTCGGATGTTGGAAATCATATTGGCAATCATAACCTTGCTCGCTGCGGCTGGAAACAGCTCCGTTGAGGTTTTCTTAAACCATGTTCTTAAATTCCGCAGCCATGATATCCTCCTTCTACCGGGTCCTCGCTTAGCTTTGACTTTACCTTGCAATATAGACTGTAGCAGGGAGTAACGGTGCTGATTTCTCATAACGTGTCCCAGATATTGCAATTTCATGCGTTTGATCGTAAGCACAATCTCTGGTTCTCTCTTCATTTTTCCTAGAACTTCCTTGTTCGTGATCCTTGCTGTCCATGATATTTTCAGCATTCTTCTATAAAGCCACATGTCAAATGCTTCAAGTTTTTTAATAGAGGTGTCTGTAAGCGTCCATGCCTCCGCCCCGTACAACAACACATAGCACCTCAAATGTCTCATTTTTGAATCAAGGGATATGTTGTGACTTTTGAAGATGGCGCTCATTTTGTTAAAGACCGTTCTTGCCTTTCCTATGCGGCACTTTATTTCCTGTAAATTGCTCCACTGTTCGTTAATAATAGCATCTATAGCCGCACAAATCAAAGGTTTAGAAGAAACGAACAATAACGAAATACAGGAATGGATAGAATGTGATCGCCAAGAAACAGGGTATCCGATTATGAATGACGATTATCTTACAGAAAGTTCTGACACAAGTAGTGATGATGATGAGAATTGTGCTGACAATGATTGCGTCATTAAGACAAGTCATCGGGAAGCAAGGGATGCAGTAAATGTAATTATTTAACATTTTGAAGAACAGCCTGGAGCTGATGAAATTCATGTATTTCAGCTTAAAAACATAAAAGAAATTATAAAGTGTAGAAGTAACGAAGCTCAAAAACAAACTAAAATTAGTGATTTTTTTTTAATATGTAATGTTTATTCATACTGCTACAACGGATAGAAGACGTAAGCTTAACGATGGGCATTAAAATAAACAGGGATAAAACGAGAATCATGATAATTGACAGAGCTAACAACAATCAAAATCATCTGGTTAGGATAAACAATATCGCTGTTGTAGATAAATTTGTGTATCTGGGCTCATTAATAACCAACAAAGGAGGCTGTACTGAAGAAATAAAGCGGCGGTCAGCAATCGCAAAAAGCGCTATGGCAAAATTAACAAAAATTTGGAAAAGCCATGGAACACCAGGGAAAGGTAGAAGGCAAAAGAAGTAGAGGTAGATCTCCTACACGATACACGGACCATATTGTTGCTACCATTGGCGCTCCATTGTCAGAATGTGCTAGATTGGCAGAAGATAGAAAAACGTGGAGGAACATTGGAAAAATTACCTAACAGCTTCATGATATCACGATACCTGCATCAGGTTAACGACTAAGAAGAAGAAGTTTATTCATAGCATATACATTATGTAGAAATAATAATATGTATGTACTTTTATTTTTTGTTCCATGTATGTTGTATGTATCACGTTTCTACTCTTCGTTTGACACATGTATTTGACACAGGTCTTTCGATTATCCGTGTTTTCGATTATCCGTCGAAGGCTCGGTCCGGGCTGGCCCGGATAATCGAGGTTCTACTGTATTCTTCTTCTTTCAGTGCCCTGTCCGATTATCGAACGTTTTCGATCATATTGGCAATAATAATAACCTTATTCACGGCGGCTCTAAAAAAATAAAGGTGGTTTCTTGATACCATTCTCGGAGATTTCGTAGCCAGGATGTTCTTCGTCGGTCTGGGTCTCTCCTTCCATCGATCTTACCCTGTATTATGAGGTGTAGAAGGTTATAGAAGCTTCTACTGTATATAATGTAATAATTAACCTTTAGCTTTCAATACATTTAATTTTTCTTCAAATTTTTCAAAGTTCAATCATAGATCCTATTATTAATTTTTTTTGCTTTGTTTATTTGTATTAGTTTCCCCAATTTTTTGTCTATATAGTTTTTTTAGTTGCTCTTTATCTGTTGTATCTGTTGGTAAGCCTCTTATTATCGAATTGTTTTTCTTTCTTTTAGATAAAATATACGCTACTAAATTGCATAAATGTTTAGGTAGCACCTTTCCCAAATAACTGTAGCGCTAAATTTGTGGAGAACTATTTGTAATGCAAACCAACAACAACAAATTAAAATCATATATTATTCATTCAAAATGTGCCCACTCATTTGTGTCACGTATTGTAACATTTTACTACACACTGCATTTTCGTTTGAAATATTTTTAATTCTAGTCACAAAAGTTATGTTCAATTAAGAGTGGTTTAAATCGACCATCGACTATTTTAAAGCGATATATATAAATTTTAATAAATTTATTATGGTTTTAAACGCAAAATAAAATCCACACGACAAATTCGAACACCAAAAGGTAATTATTGCGATATTCATGTTGTTGTCAACCGAGATTTGAAACCTACAAACACGCACACCGAGATAATAAACTACGATAAAACGTTTTATTAACGTAATTCACACGAACGTATTATAAAAGGTTATGTCCCTGTTTGAACTTGACTAGTAGCAAATTAAAACAATGGCAACGAGGGAATGATTTATTTCCTAGGGAGAAAGTGCGATGCTTTACAAAGGAGCCAAAGAATCACTCACAAAAGTCACGAATGATTCGATAGGAACTGAATCAACGGTGTCATGTAGACAAATATGATTTATATATAAATAAATAAAAATAGATGAATTTAAACTTGAATATAACAAAAAAAGATGAAATAAAAAGGTAAATAAATTATCACGAAATAAGAAAAAATAACATTTAAATGACATTGGTTTTTTAACCCTTTCGAGTGAGATTTTTTTTCAGGATCGGTATGGAATTTAGAACTTTTTTTATTTAAAACGTATAATTATACAAAAATAAAAGTTATTGAGATACATTTTATCCTTTAGATTCGCCATTTTGTCTGAGACCTATATGTCCTATTCAGACTTTTTTGGAACATATACGAGTGGTTCTTAAGTAATTGTACAAAAAGAAACCGCAGATTCTACACTTTAAAATATTACGATTTAAACCAAATTGCTTTGATAAAATGTTGATATTAAGAAGGATACAGGATGTTAAAGTGGAAATTTAAAATTTTGTTTTTTGGTATAACTTTCATGTTAGGAAACATTTATGTAGTGAAATTTACAACTGCATATTATTATATATAAAGAATTATAATCGGATGAATACTTTGATGTAGCTATGATGCTTGAGATGATAGAGGACGCCATATATGCCACATACGTGGCATAAATTAGCACTTAACTTTTTTGCTTTTTAAGTTAGCGCTACTTGTGATAAAAAATATTGAAGATACATTATTTTAACAAAAAGGAGGCATACTTGTTAATAAAATCAATGAAGTCAAAACAAAAGAACTATTTAATGCAAGCTCAGAAGTGGCTACCGTTAACAAAAAACTAAAATCAAGTGTAGAATCACAAAATATGGTGAAATAAAGAAAAGATCTTCTGAGACAAAACAAAAGAGACACTGCAGAATTTAAGAAACTTAATCGAGTAATAAGAAAACAAATAAAATAGGGCAATAAAAAACATCAACAAGACCGTGTAGAACAAGTCATAGAGAAAAACCGAAGTCTCAAATGCATAACAATTAGAAAAACATAATTCCCATTAAAAATTAACAAGGACAACTAGTAAAAAGTAAATATGAGATAGCAAACTCAATTGAAAAGTTCTACGCCGATCTGTATTGTTTCAGAAATGATCCCCCTAACTCCTCAAAGCAGAACTTGAAAATGCAGAAAACAAATGTCAACTCAGAAGTGATACCTGAAATAAACCACGAAGAAATAGAATAAGCACTAAACGAAATAAAAAGGAATAAAGTTCTTAAAGGAATAAAGCCAGGCTGGGAGCCATTCTGTCTCCGGCTTCTATAATATAAAATGTAGCTTCTCCAATTTTAAATTTTAAAGTGTTTGTTTGTCTTTGTTTAGTGTATTTGTTATGTCCCAATTTACATTTATGACATTCGGTTATTGCTGGATAGGCCACAACTGACGAAATGCCCCTGAAGATGATCTTGTGATCGAAAGTACTTGGGCAAGATTTAATTAAATGCTGTGTTCGATATTTGCCTTGTATACCATCAAAGTTTATTTAGTAAATGTCTATTCGATAGCAACCTACATGAACAATGAAATACTGCTAAAACTATACTAATACACAAAAAGGGAGACACCACAGACCTGAAAAATTATCGACCAATTTCACTTCTTTCACAACTTAACAAAACCTTTATAAAGATTATTACAAACAGGTTAACAATTAAATTTGGCGGATATCAACTAGTAGAAAAAGCCAGATTTGGAATCTATATACTTTGAAAATCCTAATAGAAAAAACTAACGAATACCATCTCCCAATATGTCTATCTTTTATAGATTATGAAAAAGCTTTTAATAGCCTAGAACTGTGGGCCATAGAAGAAGCATTAGTCAACAACCGGATTGACTCCAGGTACAGAATATAAATACATAATATTAAGTTGGGTAAAATAAGAGTTAAGTTGGGTAATGGAATAAAAAAAAAAGTAAAAATCAACCGAGTCGTAAAACAAGGAGAGACAATATCTCCAAAACTATTTTCAGCTACCGTATAAGATATGTTTAGGTCAATAGGCTGGGAAAATAAGGACATCCCTATTAACGGAAGAAACTTAAACCACCTTAGATACGCAGATGATGTAGTACTAAGAGCTGACACGTGGAATGCACTGACTATAATTATTAAAGAGCTACACATAGAATCCCTTAAAAAAGGACTGAAAATGAATTCCAGCAAAACTAAATTAATGTCAAACAAAGACAACAAACCTATGATAAACATCCAAGGGACAGATATAGAACACGTAGAGGAATATACATATTTGGGTTATAATGTCAAGGTAAGCAACAAAAATCAGATTACCGAAATAAGCAGACGTGTTAAAATGGAACAGGCAGCATTCGGAAGACTTTCATACGAACTTAAAAATAAAAATATACATCAAATACTGCAAACCAAAGTGTTTAATTCCTGTATCCTAGCTGTACTTACATATGGCTTGTAAACCTGGACATTCACTAAAATAAACATGCAGAAGATCAGAAAAACTATGGAACAAAGAGCTATGGCACGACAGATGACAAGAACGACACTTAAAGACCATAAAACCAATAAAGACATTTGTAATAGACAAAAGTAAAAGATGTTGTTGAACAGTCAGCTAAACTAAAATGCAAATGGGCCGGACATAACGAGTATCTTAAGGATGGCCGATGCAATAAAGAAATCGAGAATTGCCGGCCATATAAATCCAAAAGACCACGATGAAGACCGCAAATGCGCAGAAGCGACGATATTAACATAACTGATTGATAAAATAAAGTAAAAATGAGATACAAGAAGTCCAAAACCTAAACCACATAATAAACTAGTCACAATACAAGTTGATATAAGTTGCATACGGATGTGTTGACTTTACAGAGAGAGTAATTCAGCTGATTATTTTACCAGGTCTTTAAAGCATATCAAAACGTGAGAGTTTACTAAAAAGTGTTGTCGTAAAATATGTTCTTTAGTGGTGAATACTATTTAATTTTTTTGGTAGTGTTTTTATTAAGAACATATTTTTATTATAAATGTTTTCATCTTCCGAATTAAGTTAAGTTGATATTATTTTATTATAATATTTCTATTATTTTTCCTTATTATATTAAAATCTTTATTGCCTGGGTCATTCATATTCAAATTAAGTTACACTATCCTGCTAAATATGCCGGAGACAAATCTGTGCTTGCCGCAAATCTGTAGACAGTAACGCACAATCTTATCATCTGATTGAATCTATTGGTTATTAAATCGACCGATAAATCGATGGCCTAATGTTACTCCGACAGGCTATTATGTCAACGTGAATTATGGATATCAGAACTTGGCGAAACTTAGGACAGATTTAATACATAAATTATCTTTTATATATAATATTCAGAATAAATTTGACATTGTGCGAGTTGTTAGTTTCAAAAGTTAAATTAAAACGCTTATAACTTTAACTGTTAAAATACGAATACCGAAAATATAATTAATTTTATATTGAAATTATCAAAAATTTCTATGTCTCGATACAAAATTAGTGAGTACTAAATTTTTTTGGGGGAATCTAATGGATAGTTTAGACACGATGGATTCCGTTCGAATCCACACAAATTATAGGTAACAAATAGATCTACAACTTTTATAGGGTAACGAATACAGTTGTTGGCCGGTCACTAGTGATTGTCAACTTTCATAAAAAATGCGAAATATTAATTTTTTCAGAAACTATAACGAAATAAATTTATTTGCATTTAAATTTGTCAACATTGTTGTATATTTAGTCTAGCTATCATCTCGCTCAGTAATTATTATCTAGTTGTTACGGCGTGTGTTGTTTGAAGCTTAACAGGTGCATCCAGTTTTAAGAGTTTTTTAAAAAATTTGTTAAGGAAGGCTATTCACGAGGTGAGTTATCTTGTCTAATAGTATGATGCATCTGGGTATATTATTGTTTTATGTCGATTTAGTGGGGAACATCTTACATTATCAGTGGTTTTGATAGCTAAGTTATGCATTTTTGGCGGTAAATTTGAGTGGCCAAGCACTGTATCTTTAACATGTCCATGTTATAATGGTAAGCCTACCGGCCAATTACTATACCTGCTTGGAATTAAAATATTTATTATAATTTAGACTTTTTTAGCCTAGTTTGATCCAAAATAAGATATATTTCAAATATTTTTTCTTTTTTTTTTAAGGCAATAACCAGTGGTTGGCCGACCGCTAATCACTAAATCACAGGGTGGCCAATAACTGTAATGTGTAATAAGAATGTATTTTTTATCCGGATTTGTATTTATTAAATTACAATTGTTTTAGTTGTTATAAAAGTAGTGCTAATGTGGGCATATTGAATCAAATTTCGAACGTCCGTATTGTAGCTAATATTATTACTAAAAAATGATTTTTATTTTTAGAATTAAAAATGCCACATATCCGGAAAGATAAAACGTATCGCAAACAATATACAGAACAAGATCTTCAGTCTGCTTTTCAGGCCATAGGAAATGTCATCAGCTAACGAAAAGCCGCTGAACAATTTAATGTGGCAAGAGCAACATTGCAGTTTGGAGAAAGTGTAAAATTATACGATAAAACTACCCAAGGTCAATGTTGGTCCCAAGAATCCTATTCTTGGTTTGGAGGAAGAGAATCGTTTAAAGCATTAGATCATAATGACGTCCAGGCGCACCAATCACGCGCCTTGACTTTGCCTAGTCCTTCCCTTTTGAAACTTTTGACTATTTTAATTGGTTGAGAAATGAGAAGGTTTAATATAAAAGTTTAAATAACTTTAAATATGGGACATTTTCATATCTCCAGTCAGTCTGGTTTTACCCTCAGAGGGTAGCCGTCGAGCTCCTCACTTGAAGAACTCGGCAATTTTTCGCGAACACCTTAAGACTCTGACGTTGACCTTTTTTTCGCTTCAGAATAGTATGTTTTATTTCTACAACCCTAAATAAACATACAGGCATTGTCTTTTACAAGACAATGCCCCAAAAGAGCGTCCTAGACTAACTTCGCAATATTGTGCAATATTGCGCAATGTTAGATCATGGCGATATTAATAACCATAGGAAATGCACATAGTTGCTTTTACGTTTTTCCATGGGTTAATAATTCCGGAGACGACAATAACATGCCAAGACAAAGGTTTTCCAGTAAGAGTGAAAGATATACAAGACTCGGTTAAAGGTTTTCTTGACGCAAATTCACGTGCTAATCCTTTTACTGACAATCGGCCAGGAAGAGTTTGGTATAGATCCTTTTTAAAGCGACACCTAGATTTAAGTGAGAGAACTCCAGAAGCAGTAACAGCAGCTTACTTAAAAGATGTACAAAAATGGTTCACCGGTGTTCAAAAATACTTGCATTGTAAAAGTTACATTTAGGCGAATGATGTCACTCTGTAATAGATCACCAAAGTGGTCACTTCGTTGTTTCAAGTCCGATTTTTTTTATAATTCGTAATGGCTTCTCGTTTTTTGTTTTTGTCGTGAAAATATAGTGACAGTAGCAGTTTTATGTGTAGTTGCAGAGGTTGGGAGAAGTTTTTAAACAAATAAGGCGCAGCGTGATCCCGTTAAATTCCTTGCAGAGCATCAACTTGGATAGTAAAGATCTCCGATTAATTAAGAACTCATATTGGAGGCAGAGTGCCAAGATTAGGATCGACGATCATACATCTAGAAATATTAGTATAAATAAAGGAGTAAGGCAAGGATGCATACTATCCCCTATGCTGTTCAATCTTACTCGGAACTACTATTCAAGCAAGCCTTGGAAAACCTTTCCACAGGAATAAAAATTAATGGAGAACCAATATCTAGCATAAGATATGCAGATGAGACTGTCCTACTTGCTGATACAGACACAAACTTGCAGGGGGTTATAGACCACCTTAAGGATGCTTGTCGAGAGTTTGGAATGAAGAGCAACGAAAAAAAACAAAAGTAATGGTGATCCAAAGAAAACAGAATATCCCCTTACCTATAAAAATAAATGGGAATATTTTAGAACAGGTAAACCAATACAAATACCTTGGCTGTTGGATTAATTGCAAGCTGGACCCAGAACAAGAAATTAAAGCGAGAATTGCTCAAGCTAGGGATAGTTTCTTTAAGATGCGCGTTCTATTCTGCGATACACATATAAATATTAAATTGAGATTAAAACTTGTAAAATGTTTTATCTGGTCTATTCTTCTCTACGAAGTCGAAACGTGGACTTTAAAAATAAAGAGCCTGAATAGAATCGAGGCATTTGAAATGTGGGTGTACCGTAGAATTTTAAAAATTCCTTGGACAGCACGAAAAACAAATGAAGAAGTACTAGCTAGACTCAATTTAGAAAAAGAACTATTGAGAACAGTCAAAAGAAGAAAAACCAGTTATTTAGGGCATTTGTTGCGCAACAAGAAATACTACATCCCTCAGTTGATAATAAAAGGCAAAATAGAAGGAAAGCGAGGAATTGGAAGAAAAAAATTGTCCTGGTTACGTAATATCAGAAACTGGACAGGACTTGGATTTGAGGAACTCTTAAGAGCAGCTGAAGATAGACAAACGTTTGCCACCATAACCGCTAACCTCCATTGATGGAGACGGCACTTGAAGAATAAGTGATTGGCCTGATGAAACCGGCAATATCCGTATTCTCCACTATATCTTAATATTTTATTCATTATTGTTTCTAAGTATTTGAAGTTGTCGGATATTATGACTATCGTTGGCATATTTAATGTTAATGTTGGTAATTAAACTTCCGTTTACTTTTATGCCGACTGCCTCATTTACCAAAGCTTTTAATATGACTATTTCAGAATAAGCATTAAACAATAAAGGTGACAGTATTTAGAATATACCTCACCATAAATTTATAATTCGTTTGGTTTAGTTTTTAATAAGGGTAACCTCTATGCATAGTTCCATATAACAATAAATATGTAATTTTTTTCCCTGAACCAAGAGTATTATTTCCTTTAAAAAGATTCTCACTTCATTTTGAATTTTTTGGAAAGAAAATCCTATCCTTTCATCCAGCAGGAAGATTCTTGTAAGCGGTGTCCATTTTAAATACCTTAGGAACCTTCGTGTTGTTTTGATTAGAAGATCCATGTAAGTACTTCTTTTGATTTACTTTTTCACAGTAACCCCATTCCAGTCCACTTTTTATCTACTTATCTTCGACCCAGCGCTCCAAACAAACTCATAGTAGCCGTTTGCTAACGTTCCGGTTTGTTTTACTTACTCTATCTCCACCCCAGTAATTTCTGTTCCCAATCTTGAACCCTCTATAGTAATATCCTATGTGATAGGCAAAATAACCATCACAACTTCATCAGCCAATAATTGCAATATTGTTTTAAAGCTATTTTCTTGTAGTATCCTAAAGCAATGCAATGCAATAGCAAAATGATTACCTTTTTAATATTGATATTGTGATTTGATTTAAAATTTAGATATCTGTTGGTGTTTGTTGGTTTTCCATAAACCTGAGTCTCATATCTAGTATGGTTTATATTATTCAGTAATATGTCCAACAAATCTGATCTATAAGGTCATTGGGAATATATCATCTACATATCTCCACCATACTGTGGATTTTAAATTTTGTTTAGAAATAATATTTGTTTTAAAATCTTCCATAATTATATCGGATAATAATGAAGATAAACTAGAGCTTATTGCTAGATAAAAATTTTGTTTGTAGAATCCATTATTTTGTTGAAAATAGGTATTATCATTACATAATGTCAATAACTCCATTATTACTCCAGTCTTTGGAGACGAAAATGCCACTAAACCTCTAAAAATCATACGAACAAGCTGAATTTTTGCCAAATATATTAATTTTGCAATCCCAAAAAAGATGCAAAGACCTTCCTTGCACACTGTGTCGTAACCGCACGTCAAGCCTATGAAATGCGTTCACAATAAATTTTGTTAATGAGAGGACTAAATTGCCACAGCTTTTCCCCGGCATGAATCCAGCTAAGTCTTGAGGAATATTTGGCTTTGCATAGTAAAATAATCTCGTTTGGATTATTCTCTCAAATATCTTATAGCAGACGCTTAAAAAAGCGATTGGTTTGTAGCTCTCAGGTAGTGCCGGGTCTTTCTCAGGTTTACATATTGCGATGATCTTACTTTTTTTGAAGGATTTTGAAAACTTTTTCTTCTTTTTAGAATGCTGATCCCCTAGGGAGGTTGGCAATCATAATGGCTATTTTTATTTTAGAACTGTTCAGAAATGTAAAATAATGAGAACTATTTAAATTTGCCGCGCATTTGTAGACGGGGCCTTAGCTGTATTGGCGGTTAACACTTCATGTCTTGCCGAAAAAGAGAAGATTCACCACCCGCCAGCCGAGAGTGACAATCTGTCAAAAAATAGGTTAACAGATGGCATGTCGATATTATTTTGTTAAGAGTTTGGATAATAAATTTGGTATCTGTGCACATATCCTTTAATTTTTACTAGAGATACAGTCCACTAGCGAAGTTAAACCAGCGCACCAGTTACAAGGGCGAACAGAATCATTCGAGAAAACAAGAATGGTTTAACCTACGCCAACAAGAACTTGCTATTCTAAATAAATCAATCGATCGGCATTGCTACCAATCACGTAGATTCTTTAACCATGAGTTTTGCCTTTGGCCAACAGACCTTCTTCCTTAAGTCTTTCCCTGTATTATGAATCTCAAAATTTTATATTTTGGTCTCCTCATCACGTAGCCTAGGTATTCCAGTTTTCTGGTTTGTATAGTGGTAATTAGTTCTGTTTCTTTACCAACCCTCTCCAATACTTCTTTATTTGTAATTCTATCAGTCCATAATATTTTCAATTCTCTGCTAGATTTCTAGATTTCGAAGGCCTCGGTTCTTTTTAAATTACATTGAATGGTATGTAGTCTGATCTCCAAATTTAGACCGTTAGGAGTGATTTCATTCGTATAAATGCTGATCTGGCAATCTCTACCCGCCTGTTTATTTCTAAAGTATGATTATTGGTTTCATTGGTCAAAGTTCCCAAGTACTGATATTTTTCTACTTGTTCTATCACTTTACCATTAATTGTCAATAGGTGATGCATATTTTGTGATCTTTTTGTAATTAGCATGTACTTCGTTTTTTAGGGTTTGGAGTAATTCCCATCTCAACACTATTCATAATCAAGCTTACGTTGTTAATTAATTTTCCGTTAACGGTGGCTCCAGCTTCTATATTAGTGAGCGTGTTTTAAAGAAATTTCTTTAGAATATAAGTTAAACAAAAGTGGCCATAGAACACATCCCTGCCTAACTCCTTTACAAATCCTCATTTCTTCACTTCCTACAAGTGTTGCCCATCAATTTAAACTATGGCACTTTGGTTCCAATATAATGTTTGCACTATATTTATGTTTTTACTGTCAATGCGCTTGTTCATAAGTAATTATATTATTTTTTCGTGTCTCACTTTATCGAAATCTTTTTCGTAGTCAACAAAGCACAAGTGTAGATCAACATTAACATCCCGACATCGCTAAATCAATATGTTGATGGCAAACAGTCCTTCTCGAGTACCCATTCCATTTCGGAACCCGAACTGCGTCTCGCTAATATCCTCCTCTAGCCTTTCGTATATTCTCTTATGTATTATGACTTTTAGAGAACTTTTAAAGTATGACTCATGAGGCTCAGTGTTCAATAATCAGAGCACTCTTTTGCTACTTGTTTTTTTAGGGATGGTTATAAATGCTGACTTCAGCCACTCTTGTGGTAATATTCCCGTATCATACACCGTGTTGAATAAACCTTCGAAGGCCAATACTTCGAAGTTATCCTCTTCCACTAGTTTTAACAGTTCTACTGGTATTTCATCTTATCAAGCTGCCTTATTGTCTTTAGAGTTTTTGATAGCATATTTGATTTCATCTATCGTGATCTTTTGTCCCTCTAAAGGATTTAGTTCTTGCATTTTCTGCATTTTACCTCTTTTATCTTGGAAAAGTTCTCTAACGTACTCCTCCCATCGCCTTAGCTTCTCTGGTTAATCTATTAGTAGTACTCCTTTTGTGTCTTTTATGTGTCCTTACTGTCTATTTCCAACCATTCCAGTCACTTCTCTAATTTTATGTTTTATCAAATATATTTCCTTAACTGTTTTGATTTTTTCCTTAATTATTCTTTGTATTTCTTTATACTTCTGTAGACCTTTTCCTTTATATTTTCTTTTTGATTCCATCGGTAATAGTATTTCTTCTGTTATCCAGTGTTTTTTAGTCTCTGACCTATGTTGTATCAAACTTTCTTGAGTTGGTTTCAGTAATATGTTTTTTATATTATACCACTTGGAGACTTCTGCTTAGTCAATATTTAATTGTAAAATTGAAGAAGCCACTTGTTGTCAACTCCTGCGGCTTTGCGGCATTTAATTAATTTTAGAGCTTCTGCAAGTTCTTCTGGCTCCATAGATTTTATTATTGGTAGGTTTTGTTGTTGAGCAATTTTGGTAGATATAATGTGATTATGTTCAGCATAATGTGTTATGTAGCATATTCAGCATTCTGTAAATGTAGGAACTATATCATATAGGGACTATTATGAATATCACAGTGTGAAATTTTGAAATTATAGTGTGAAAACCTTCACACATTGTTAGGAAGTAAAAATGTTTGTGTCAAAAAACGTTAATATCCGTTAAGTTTCAATTCAAATGTGCGCTTTTTAAATATAAATTTGAATGTACAGGCTGATTCATGTATTTTAGTGTAGTTTATAATCTTTAATTAAAATGAAATACACTATAGCTTTTAAATAATTGATGGGTTCGACCGTTACTTGATGGAAATTCATTTTATGTTACAATAAAACACTGAAAACTTTGTTTCCAAACTTCCACAAAATTTATTTTAAATATTATCACTGCCGCTGTTTCGGCTGATTGCATTTCTCAAGTGATCTATTTTGGCTTGGGTTCACAAATTTATAGTCTCTAATGAAATAGGTTGAGGAGGGGAGAACTGTGTGTCTCAAGTTGGTCATTCAGAATTATATCTGTGTTTTTTAATTTGTTGATTTCCATATATCCTAACAAAGATAGCTTAAGGCCTTTATTTTGAATGTGAAGAATTTTAAATTTGTCATTAAAAGAATGATTATGATCTAGAAGGTGAAGTGCGTATGTTGAATCTGTTTTTCTATTCTTGAAAGCCCTTTTATGTTCTGCTATTCGTTTATCAAAGTTTCTACCAGTTTGACCGATGTAAGTTTTTGGGCAGTCGCCACATTGAAGTTTGTACACACCACTATTTAAGTGTTTTTTATTTTGGCTCTTGTTATTTTTAATATATTTGCCTAGGTTGTTATTTGTTCGGAAAGCTGGTGTTATTCCTTTCTTTTTTACGTGTTTGGCAATTTTTGTTGTTATTTTGTCTGTATATGTAATCGAGCAGAAGGTACTGGGTTTTTTCTCTGGTGGTGGAAATACTAATTTCAGGGCTTTCTTGTGTAGTTTTTGATTTAACATTTTATTAATTGTTTGTTCGTTGTATCCGCTGTTTACTGCTATTTGCTTAATTATATTTTTTAATTCTGTCTCAAAGTTGTATTTTGACATCGGAATTTCTGTTAATCGATGTACCATACTATGATAAGCTGCCAGTTTATGTTGTGTTGGATGGGATGACATATTATGTATAAACGTGTCAGTATGGGTAGGTTTATGAAATATGGAGAAGTCATGTTTGTTTTGAAGTCTGCTAATTTTTTAATCTAAAAAATTTATGGATTGATTTGGTTCTGTTTCTATTGTAAATTTAATATGACTATGAAGTGAATTAATATAAAATTGATAAAAATTGATCGAGTTGCCTGTTAGTTCCTGTGAAACAGTTACACTATAGCTTTACTATTCCGTTAATAATTAACTTAGTTCCCATTATTTCTCCTGGTTATCCTAATTTGTTTTTAAAAATCTGACTTAAGTGTGGTTGCTATTCTATGATTATTTTTAAAAAAATTTTGGGGAGTTTTTTTTGTAAATAGTCCTTTATAGCAATTTTCCCATTTTAAGTGTGATATGCCTGGCATTTGAATCTTTTTGTCGGTATTTTCCATTGTAGATTTTACTATTTCCCAGGATTCAGTTTTTTTACAGACAGATTCCGTACTATCCTTTATTCTTTTCTTTTTTACCCATCCTCGTTTTATTTCTCTGGTTTTCTTTTTGATTTCTATATGTCTGCTTTAACTTAAGTGTTCATATTTTTCATATCAAAGAGTTTCTCTTCTTTGACTCATCGTTGGGTGTCTTCATTTATTTTTACTTTGTTCTTACCTGATGCCATGAATTCAAATTTCCATAAGTTCTAGTTGAGGCTTTTGTACGTCGTAAATGATTACGCCAGGAGAAATTCATAAAAATAGTGTGCAGGTACATACTTCGTTACTGTTACTTAAATTTGGGGTTATGTGGGATATTTAGACTCGTACCATACGAGTTTATATTCCATTAATTTATAGAACTTTTTGAAAAATATTATTTATTCAAATTTCCACAAAATAAGTTTCACAGTCCACTATGTTCTTAATATTAATGCAATTATCACGTAAACACTGCCAGAATATATTAAATACGTTAAAAGCCCTTAGTTTGACGTTTAATTCGAAATGATGCTCAAATTATATCGGTTTGTTGCATTGAAATGTCTGACTATCACCCGGCATAACTTTAATATTTGTTTAGTGTGTAATCATCAAATGTGCCATGTTTTATTGATATGTATACCAATTACAGTAAAGTGAATTATGGATGAAATTAAACTGAAAATTACAAATTTACTGTATTTTTACAAATGCGATTTAATCCTATTTAATCAGAAGTTGAAATTATAATTACAAAGTAAATTCATTTTGGTCGGGATCATTTTATACTAGTATAGAGTATGATGGGAGTGTTTAAATAATGTGACGGAATATACGAGTATAATATTTGCAATGTTTCGTGTTGATGCTAACAAAATAGTACAATAATTAATATAGTCAAATAATTATTACTTTTAAAGCAACACTAATTAGAAGCCAAAAGCATTATTGCTATATAAATATGTTAACAAAACTTGTTTGTATACAAACAAATACACTAAAATTAATAGATATAGTAAATCAATCCAAATATATTTCTGAGAAATTTTCACTGTTTTCACTTATACGGGGTAATTGATTAGTGTAAAAAAGCTCAGTAGATCCGGAATAATAATAGATAATGATAAAGTTCTGTTATGTTATACAGAGTATTCAAAAAATTATAACCAATTTTATATGAAAATTGTAACAAGTTCAACTCCCTATATAATTAAAAACAACCATAATATGATTGATCTATTGTGTCATATTTTTTATTCTTCTTCTTCTTTTTCTTTTTGTGTGTAGGCTTTAAAGCCTGTTTCTGTTTCAATTTTAGCTTCTTAAAATGTTTAAATCATCGCACCATCTTTTTCTTCTTCTATCAATACTTTTTTGTCCATTTGGTGACTTATCTCGTGCTGTTCGTACTATACTATCTTCGGTCATTCTACTAATGTGTTCGTTCCACTTCTGTTGTTGTTGTGTCACCCATCCATTTATGTCTTCTATATTGCATGCTGTTCTTATATTTTCGGTTCTCTCCCTGTCCAACCGAATTTTACCTGATATTTGTCGGAGTATTTTCATCTCTATTCTATTCAATAGACTAACACCTTTTGTAGAAAATTTCATAGGAGAATACCAAGCCGGATTCAGAAAAAAATAGATCGACCATAGATCAGATTTTTACTCTCAGGCAGCTGTTTAAAAATGGATGGGAATTCAATAGAACCATTCATAGTCTCTTCATAGATTTCCGACAAGCATACGACAGCATTAAAAGGGATCAGATGTGAAATGCAATGGCAGAACTTTCAGTTCCAAAAGAACTTATCCAGCTCGTTAAAGTTTGTGTAAATGGCTGCAGATCTAGAGTGTGGATAGGTAACAAGCCCTCAGAGTCGTTTGAAATAAACAGTGGACTGAAACAAGGAGACGCGCTGTCACCTCTTCCTTTTAATATAATCCTGGAAAAAGTAGTAAGAACCGCACAAATTAGAACAGAACTACTGACAGTAAATGAACCAAAATTACTACTAGCATACGCGGATGACATTGAAATTGTAGGAAATACCGTCACCAATGTAAAAGAAACCTTCAATAAATTAGAGAGAGAGGCAAAAAATACTGGTCTAACGGTCAATGAGGAGAAAACCAAATATATGTGCAATAACAGACAAAAAAGACGAGATAGAATAGGAAAAAATGTAACAACAGACCCCTATACCTTTGAAAGAGGGGAGAGTTTTAAATATCTCGGAGCGACTATCACCACAGATAACGATATCACGGAAGAGATAAAAGGGAGAATTCAGGCAACAAACAGATGTATGTATAGCCTCCACAACACTAATAAATCCAAGAGCCTAACACGAACATCAAAAATCAGGATATATAAAACAGTAATTAGACCGGTGCTCATGTATGGGTGTGAGACGTGGACGCTGACAAAAGCAATGGAAAGTAAACTCAGATGCTTTGAGAGAAAAATCCTCAGAAAATCTTCGGTCCCTATCACGATCCGAATACTAACCAATACCGAATGAGAACAAATGCCGAGGTTAAACAAATGTATAGTGCTAGCGACGTAGTCCAAGAGATTAAATCCCAACGTCTAAGATGGGCTGGCCATGTTCATAGGCTCCCTAATAAGAGCCTTACCAAGTTAATCTGGGAAGAAGTCCCGACAGGGAGAAGGCCCTTAGGATGTCCACGAATGCGATGGAGAGATAACATATGGTCAGATTTGAGAACAATGGGGCTACCCACTGATTTAAACATCATAGACGACCGTTCGAGATAGAAGCAGGTTGTGCAGTCAGCCAAGACCCACCCCGGGTTGTAGTGCATTTCCATTTCAGTTTTGCTGCTTGTTCTATCGCGTCTACTGTCTTTGTTCTGGTTCTGATCCACTGGTTACGTTTTCTATCTCTAAGTGATACACCCTACATTTGTCTCTCCATCGCTCTTTGTGCCTTCCTTGTCCTATCCAAATTGGCCTCTGTAAATGTCCATGTCTGTGCTCCGTAGGTAAGCACCGGTATGATACAGGAGTTATATACCTTGCTTCGTAAGTATAGAGGGATTGTTTGATTTTTTAAAACGTAAGAAAGTTTGCCGAACGCTGCCCATCCCATTCTTACTCGTCTCGATATTTCGGCTGCTTGATTTTCTCTATTAACTCTGATTGCTTGTCCTAGATCGATATACTCATTTACCTGTTCTATTTTTTCTGTTTTAATTTTTATTGCCTCTTGGTCTTGCGTATTTGTCATTACTTTTGTTTTGTTGAAGTTAATTTTTAGGCCTTTTTGTAGTGATTTTTCATGAAGTTCATTCAGCATTAATTTCAGTTCTTGTCGTTCCGAGGAGATTAGGAGTATATCATCCGCATATCTAAGGTGATTTAGGTATTTTCCGTTAATACATATTCCTCTGTTTTCCCAATCTGTTGATTTTATTATGTCTTCGAGGGTCAAGGTAAACAGTTTAGGTGAAATTATATCGTCTTGTTGGACTCCTCGTTTAACTTTTATATTATCCGTTATTAATGTGTCGTCCAGAATTACGGTCATGGTTGCGTTTTGGTAAATATCCTATATCAATTGTCGGTATCTTGAATCTATTCTACTATTGACCAGAGCTTGTTCAACCGCCCAGTGTTCAATGTCGATTGTGCTGTATCCTTTTCTGAATCCGGCCTGTTCCACTGGTTGGTAGTTATCAAGTTTATAAGTTAGTCGGTTGTTTATTATTCTTGTGAAGGTTTTATATAGTTGTGACAAAAGGGAAATAGGACGGTAGTTGTTTAGGTCTGTTCGGTCTTCTTTCTTATGTATTAAGATTGTGTTGGCATTTCTCCATTGTTTGGGTATTTTACCTTCAAACGGACATTTGTTGAACAGTATTTTTAGCATTTTTTTTATCGTGTCTCCTCCTTCTTTTAGCAGTTCCGCCAGTATTTTGTCCTCACCGGCCGCTTTATTTCTTTTCATGTCGTCTATGGATTTTTCGATTTCATCTTCAGTTATTTCTGGTAATACCTCTGAGCCAACATTTTGTATTTTCCTCGTGAGATTCTGTTTAGATGATAGTGGTGGGTTATTTTTAGAATTGTATAGGTCTGTGTAATATCTTTCTGTGATTTTTACTATTTCTCCTAGATCTCTTTCTTCATTGTTCTCAGCTTTTAGCATGATTAGTTTTCTTTTTCCTATATTTGTCTTCATTGTTTTTAAACTTTTGTTTTTCTCTATGATTTTCTTAATGCGGTCTTCTTGGTATTTCTTTAAATCTTCCTTTATCTGTTTTCTTATGGTTTTATTCAGTTCGGTATACTCCACCGTATTTCTTTTGTTATTATGTATTATGTACCTGAGTATATTAATATTTTATGGCAATTTAGTGGGGTACATCTTACATTATTAGTGGTTTTAATAGTAAGGTTATGCAGTTTTGGCGGTAAATTTTAGTGACCAAGCACTGTGTCTTAAATATGTCCGTCTTATAATGCTTGGCGTACTGGCCAATTACTGTACCTACTTTGAATTAAAATATTTATTATAATTTAGACCTTTATAGCCTAGTTTGGTCCAAAATAGGATATTTTAAACATTTTTACTTATTTTTTAAGGCAATAAGCAGTGGTTAGCCGACTGCCAATCACTAAACCACAGGGTGGCCAATAACTGTAATAAGAATATATTTTTTGTCCGGATGCGTATTTCTAAAATTACAATTGTTTTAATTGTTATAAAATTAGTGCTAAGGTGAGCATATTGAATCAAATTTGAAACATCCCCATTGTAGCCAACTTAATTATTATTAAATTATTTTTCTTTTTAAAATCCAAAATACCAAATATTCGAAAAGATTAAACGTATCACAAACAATATGTAGAATAAGATCTTCTATCTGCTTTTCGGGCCATAGAAAATGGTATGAGCCAACGAAAAGCAGCTGAACAATTTGATGTGCCAAGAGCAATATTGCAGTTTAAAGCTAGAGAAAAATTTAATGGAAAAACTACCCTTGGTCCCAATTCTATCCTTTGTTTAGAGGAAGAGAATCGTTTAAAGCATAAGATCATAACATGCCAAGACAAAGGTTTTTCAGTAAGAGTGGAAGATATACAAGATTTTGCTAAAGGTTTTCTTGACGCAAATCCACGTGCCAATCTTTTTACTGACAATTGGCCCGGAAGAGGTTGGTATAAATCCTTTTTGATCGACACCCAGATTTAAGCGAGAGAACTCCAGAAGTGGTAACGGCAGCAAGTTCAGTCGTGTCTGAAATATATGTAAAAAAAATTGACTACCGGTTTTTAAGAATACTTGTATCGTAAAGGTTACATTGATATTCTTTAAGACCCTTTACGTGTTTGAAGTAGCGATGAAAGCTGCTTCCTCTTGTGTCCCAAAAATAAACGACTGTTGGCTCTAAAGGGACGCAAAAATTTATATTAAATAGAGCATGACTATAAAGTCAATTTGACGGTTATGTTTACCTTTTCAGCATCTGGAGAAATGACATCAGCAATGGATATTTACCCTTATAAACGAATTCTTATCAATATTTTAAATTCCTTTCCACGAGAATAGGGCATATGATGTAGCCAGATGGGATGGATGAAGAACGAAAACTTCTATGAATATATAGAAAACGTCTTATATAAGTAGCTAGTTGCGAAAAACACTAATTTTCGAGTCATATTGTTCGTTGATGAACATAAAACTCA
Source organism: Diabrotica balteata (assembly GCA_918026665.1). Lineage (NCBI taxonomy): Eukaryota > Metazoa > Arthropoda > Insecta > Coleoptera > Chrysomelidae > Diabrotica > Diabrotica balteata. The sequence continues at coordinate 121,323,406 of OU898280.1, forward strand.
CTTAACCATTTAATCCAGTGAATTATGTTCAAAGTTACAAATTATTTTAGTGGCCTTGTATCCCAATGCGACCAGAATTATACAACCTGCAGATATTGCTGCATTTAAACCATTCAAGGTAAATTGGAAGCGGGCAGTATTAAAGATTAGACGCGAAAACCCGAACTCAGTAGTTACCAAAGAGAATTTTGCATCGGTACTAAACACAGCCATTAGTCAATTGAAATCAGAATTTGGATTATATCCATGAAACCCAAAGCAGTCTTCTTCTTCACGTGCCACTCCTAGCGGAAATTGGAAATCATCATGGCCACTGCGACTTTGTTAGCAGCGCGCCTAAAAAGTTCAATCGAACTACACCCGAACCATTTACGTAGATTACGAAGCCACGATATTTTTCTTCTTCCCACACTTCTTTTGCCCTTAATTTTGTCCTGCATGATGTTTCTTAAAAGTTTGTACTTTTCACCTCTCACAATGTGCCCCAAGTATTCCATCTTTCTAGTTTTTATCTCATTTAGAATTTCGCATCTTTTGTCTAAAGTTTGGAGTACTTGCGTGTTAGTGACGCGGTCATCCATGATATTGTGAGAATGCGCCTATAGCACCATATCTCGAAAGCTTCGATGTTTTTTATGGTCAGCTGTTTTAGTGTCAAAGCCATATAACAGGGTAGAAAAGACATAACACCGCACCATTAGTATTCGTAACTTTATATTGATATCACGATTGCAAAACAGTTTGAGCATTCTATTAAAGACAGATCTAGCGATTTCTATTCTACATCTAATCTCTTTTGTTTGATCAGTATCGTCTGTGATCCACGCACCTAGATATTTATAACAGGGCACACGCTCAATCGTTGTATTTTCTATTACAAGATTAGCTCTGATGTTCTTTGATTTCGTGATTATCATAAATTTAGTTTTTTTCAAATTAATTTTCAAGCCGTAACTGTTACAGTATATATTAAGACTTTGAACGAGATGTTGTAGTTCTACTAGCGTTCCCGTTAGGAGAACTGTATCGTCAGCATACCTTATATTGTTGATCCTCTCACCATTTATTATCAGACCAAGAGCTTCTTCCTCAAGTGCTTGTTCACAGATAGCTTCACTATAAAGATTAAATAAAAGTGGCGATAAGATACATCGCTGCCGGACTCCTCGACGGATTTGAATTTCTTCTATTAGTCTGCCCTCAACCTTGACATTTGCTGTTTGATTCCAATATAGATTGCATATGATTCGAATATCTCGGCTGTCTATATTTTTCTTTATTAGAACTTGTCTTAGTGGTTCATGTTGTACTTTGCCAAAGGCCTTTTCGAAATCAATAAAGCAGGCGTAAATTTCTTGGTTTATGTCTAAGCATCTCTGTAAGAGAACTTTCATTGCAAACAGAGCCTCCCTTGTACCCAGCCCTTTTCTGAATCCCATCTGAGTGTTACTGATGTCTACGTCTAATTTCCTATAGATCCTATTATGGATTATTTTTAAGAACAGTTTTAGAGCATAACTCATCAAAGCTATCGTACGATATTCGTTGCATTCCTTTGTATTTGCCTTTTTTGGCAGTTAGTATAAAGGTCGAACGGAGCCATTCCCTAGGTATTATTCCAGTTCTATATATTGTGTTAAATAGATCTAGGAGTATTTTAATAGATTCATCGTCCATAAGTTTGAGCAGTTCTACGGGAATTTTATCAGGACCGGGGGCCTTACCACTTTTTGTTTGTTTGATTGCATATTCTATTTCTTTTCTGATTATATCAGGCTCTGTATCATCTGTATAATCGTTTGAGATTTGTTATCTATCTTTGTCATCAAACAGTTGTGATATGTATTCTGTCCATCGGTTCATTTTTTGTTGTAAATCTGTTATAATTATACCATCTCTATCTTTGATCTGTCCTGTCTGTGTTGTTCTTCTGCTTCCTGTCATTTCTTTAATCTTTTTGTGTACATTAAAAAAGTCATGTTTTCGCTCCAATAGTTCCAACTCCTGGCATTGCTGACTTAGCCATCTTTCTCTAGCTTCTCTTATTTTCTTTTTAATCAGTTTATCTGTTTCTTTGTATCTTATCGGATTATTTGTTTTGTGTACCCTTTTTTCACGCATCAACTGTTGTATTTCCTCATTCATCTATTCTTTATGTTTCCTTTCTTTCGGTGTTAAATTTTCTCTCCCTGCCAACATTACGGCATATCAGTATTTCTAATCAGTTTCTCTTTATTTTGTAAATTTTCTTTGATGTTCACTATTGTTTTCTCTTTTATATGTTATTCATTCAGTCTTCTCACGTCAATTTGTTTCTGTATGTGTTTTTTAATGATCTTTAGTTTTATTTCTAATGTGACTACTACAGGATTGTGATCCGAGCCCATATTTGCTCCTGGGTAGGTTTAAGCTGAGAGTATGGAGTTGCGGAATCTTTGGCTAACAAGGACAAATTGCTAAAGCAGTAGACTATTTCAAATCTTTGGGCAAGATCAAAAACCCGCATAAAGGTATTAATCACACTATTTCTATGACAAAATCAATAACATATGAAGATTTTGTAGACACAGTTGAAGCCGAAAAAATATTAGAATTTCAAAGTGTAAATAATTGCAACGAACTAAATGGAAATTCAAAATTGCTTTTTAATATATTTAATTTATTTCAAAATACCAGAGATCTACCCACGATTCAGACTGCAGAGACAGGTGGAATCACAAATGATATACAAGATACCTCTATCATCGCAGAAATCCATATATATCTTCAAATATTACACTTAACCCTGTAGGTGGCAATGAAATCATATGCAACTTACAAGATATTCCTGTTATTATAGAAGAAAATCTACTTTCGGATTTTCGAGCATTTATAAAATACCTTGTGAATGCGATCAGTTTTATTTAGGTGAATCATCAAGGCCATTAAATGTTAAAATAAGTGAACATCAATCTTATATTAAAAATAGAGAATTTGATAGATCTCAAATATGTAAACACGCATTGGATAATGAACATACGGTTCAATGGAATAATTCAAATGTAGTCCTAAAAGAAACGGATGGTAAAAAAAGAAAAATCAAAGAAGCGGCTCTAATTATGCTAAATGAGGCTAATTGTGTAGCAAATTCCTCGGCAGAATGTAGTAGGATCTGGTTACCAATACTGAAAGAGTTATTAGTTATTAATAAGAAAATACCAGTATTAGTAAGTCAGTAACATATAGAGGATACATTATTTATGTTTTTTAAATATCGTAACATATAAAATCTGAATTTTGATGTTTGTTGAAGGTAAACTAAATTCACGAACAAATACTTACAATGTCGGGATAGGATTATGAGGTTTTTTCCCTGGTTTTTCCCTCATAATTTACTATGGAATCACTAACAAGAGAATTTAACTGTCATCATGTCATGTGTTTGTCTTTTTAAAGACGAATTACATGCTATGATTTTTTTCTGACGGATATTCTCAAGCTAAAGTTGATTTCATGTAATCGAATGAACTATCTTATAAGTAAAGTCGTCCCAGGAGCGCAACTCAACAATATTCGCAATATTATTTTAAAGTCGTCTACTTTAAAGTGCATAATGTATGTCTGAATTGTCAATATAAATGAGTCAGATAAAATTAAATTATTAGAAGAATTTTTCACTATGTAACAAAAAACAAAATTTGTTTAATTTACTCTTTGTATTTTGAGAACGATTTCCGAAGTGGAAATTGAAACGTCAATAAACGTATTTTTATCTTTAATTGTGGCTGATTCCCAGTTAAATAGTAATTAATTTACAATGCCACAAGACAATAGCTTCAGAACAATTTTAATTCAATTGGCAATTCCTTAAGTGACCAATCACTGTACCCGTTACTCTACTTGCTTTTAATTTGTTGTCCTACTTTTTCTTCAACGTCTCCGTAACCATATTTATTCCTAGAAATCTAAACCTTGCTTCCTACTTCATTATTATCCATCAATTTTCATTTGACATCGTAGTGGGTATTTAGATGTCATACATTTGGTTTTTTCTGCTGATATTATCATATTATATTTCTTGGTGGTCTTATTGAAGAAGTATGTAAAAATTGGAATTTCGTCTTTTGTGTCAACAGTTAATGCGGCTTCGTCTGCATAACATCATATTTGGATTTATTTGTTCGCTATTCTCTAACCATGACCTTTACGCCCTGCTTGTATTATTTTGTCCACTATTATATTAAAGAGAGGTAGGTTTAACAAGTCATCTTGTCTGACTTCGTTTTTACCTTCGCATTTATCTTTGCCTGTATTCGATTATTGAAGTAGATGTTTTCGATGGATTGTATAATATTAAATATTATGTTTTTTATACAGTAGGTGTAAAACGTAAGTAGCTAGAAGAAAATACTAAAACCAAAATAGGGATGCATGGTCATGGCACACGAAATGAAAGAGAAGAAAAATTATATATAACTTCTTAGAACAACAAAATTTATATGAAACGAACACACACATCAAGGAACCAGCAAACGGACAATGTATGTGGATATCTTCCGACAAAAAGACGAAAAACGAGATCGATTACTTCTTGTGTGGAAACAAAGACATTTTTAAAGGTATAACTACCCTCAATCGATTCACAACTGGCAGCGATCATCGCCTTTTAAGACCAAGGATTCTTATTAAACAGACAAAAACCAATAGAAACAGGCCGCATCATTTTTGGAATGAGATATATCAAACTAAAATACGACAAAAGAGCGATGAGTACAAAAAAGTTTAAAAAAAAGAATTTGTAGAACATTTCCAACAAGAATATTCTGACATAAACACAATTAATAAAGAAATGCAACCAAAGCTCTTGAAAGAAGGAATGACTGTTGCAAAGAAAACAAAAAATAAAGAAAACCGAGTAAGTGAAGGAACAATACGGTTAATGGAAAGAGACGCACATTTCTACGCGAAGAAAAGCGAAACACTAATGGTTTCAAAGAATTGAATTAACAAATAAAGAAGGGAGTAAAGGAAGATTTAAAAATCTATAATGAAAGCAACGTATAAAAAATAATAGGAAAGAACCGAGGCTTGAAATGCTTAAGATCAAACTTAGAAAAGTCTATAATTATATCATTAAAGGATAGAGATAAAAAAGAAATAAGAGAAAATAACTAAATCCTAAAACTCAAACATTTTCCCGTAATTTATATTTCTCAAACAACAGCCTAGATAACACGACAAAGAAAGATCTTAAGAAGAAGATAACGAATGTAAACTTAGAAATACTCCCTAAGATAGAATCCTTCGATATAAAACAAGCTATGGCATAACTAAAGAACAATAGGGCTTCGGGCGCAGATGGAATACTTGTAGAAATGTTGAAGAAGGGGAGTAAAATTACTCTCGAAGAATTTAAAATTTTTTTAATGAATATTTTTACAGAGATGAGTTCCAGATGATTGGAATGAAAGTTTGACAATACCCCTCTTCAAAAAGGGAGACAGGGGAGATCTGAAGAACTATAGGCAATCTTCCTGCTGTCCTGAATATACAAACTGTTTAGAAGAGTAATAACTAAAAGATTAACGTCAAAGCTCGATAAATATCAACCGGTAGAGCAGGCAGGATTCGGAAAGGGTTACAGTACGGCGGATTATCTTCTTACAGTCAGTAATCATCTGGAACTCATCTCTGTAAAAATATTCGTTAAAAAAAATTTTCAATTCTTCGAGAATAATTTTACTCCTCTCCTTCAACATTTCTACAAGTATTCCATCTGGGCCCGAAGCCTTATTGTTCTTTAGTTGTGCTATAGCTTTTATTTCGAAGAATTCTATGTTAGGAAGTATTTCTGAGTTTACATTCGTTATCTTCTTCTTAAGATTTTTCGTTGCAGTGTTATCTGGGTTATTGTTTGAGGAATATAAATTACGGTAGTAACTTTTAGGATTTAGTTATTTTCTCTTATTTCTTTTTTATCTCTAAGCTTTAATGATATAATTATAGACTGTTCTAAGTTTGATCTTAAGCATTTCAAGCCTCGGTTCTCTCCTATTATTTTTTATACGTTGCTTTCATTATAGATTTCTAAATCTTCCTTTACTCCCTTCTTTATTTGTTTATTCAATTCTTTGAAACCATTAGTATTTCGCTTTTCTTCGCGTAGAAATGTGCGTCTCTTTTTCATTAACCGTATTGTTCCTTCACTTATTAATAAAGAAAACCAATGAATATCACTTGAACTTACACATTGCCTTCGTTTTAATTATGAAAAGGCATTGGACTTCATAGAACTTTTTGCAATAGAGAGAGCTATTGCTAACAACTGCAGGATAGACTCCCGATATAGAACTTACCATAGAGAAGTTATCTCACCAAAGCTATTTACACGTGGACTGCACGACGTGTTCAAGGATATTAACTGGGCAGATAAGGGAATACATGTTTATGGAGGAAAACTGAGTCATTTAAGATACGCTGATGACATTGTAATATTCTCTACAAGTTTTGAAGAACTACAGACCTCGATGACGCAACTATTTTAAGCTTCAGAAAAAGTAGATCTTAAGATTTTCTAAGAACTTAGAAAAAAACAAAAATAATGACAAATACACCGAAAATTAGAGATATAACGTTAAACGACATAAATTTAGAAACAGTAAGCGAATACATCTACCTAGGACAGATAATGAAAGTTAACAAAGAAAATCAAACTGCCGAAATTAACAGAACAATAAGATTAGCGTAAGCAGGATTTGGAATGGATTTGGCATTCTGTAAAACCAAACAATATCTAAAGCGAAAAAACAACTCATATACAACACCATACTTAAAAGTGTAATCACATATGGCAGTAAAGTTGGGTCAATGAAACAAAGAGCAGAGAAATTGTTACTAGTAACAAAAACGGACTTCTGGAGAAGAGCAGCAGGCAAATCAAGAAGAGATCGGATACCAAATGAGAGAATACGAGAAATGATGGGAGTCAAGCATACATACAATAGTTGATGACATAAAAACAAAACAGTTAGTATGGTACGGCCATGTACAGAGAGTGCCAGATGACAGGATTCCAAAACAGATTTTGACGTGGACATCACAAGGGAGAAGGAAAAGAGGAAGACCGAGAACAAGCTAGAGAGAGGGAATTAAAAAAGAACTAGAGGAAAGAGAAATCCCTCCAGGCCTATGATTTAATAGAGAAAAATGATGGTTAGGAGTAGAAAGATGTCGAAGAACGCTGTAAACCGATAGTAATAGTAGGATTTGGAAAACTGATTTGGATCTTGAAAAGCACTAAAATAAAACAATAATTAAAAACCAAAATTTACAATCAGTGTATCCTCCCTATACTCACGTATGGCTCACACACATGGACACTCACCAAGTCTAACATGGATAAAATGGTAAAAAAACAAAGACTGATGAAAAGATCAATGCTCAAGGTGAGACTTATAGACAAAAAAACAAACAAATCGATTAAAAGCAAAACGAAAGTAAACGACGCAGGTTAACTTGCTGCCAAATTAAAATAAAGCTTTGCAGGACACAATGCTTGACTAAAGGATAAGAGATGGAACCACAAAATACAACAATAAAGACCATGGTTAGGAAAGAGAAGCAGAGGAAGACCACAAATGAAAAAGACATATGATATTAAGAAAATCGGAGGATACAGCTGGAAGCAAGTGGCGAAAAATAAAAGATACTGGATTGATATGGGAGGGCCTATATCCAAAGTTGGATTACTTAAGGCTAAAGAAGAAGAAGAAGAATAAGAAGAAGGTGTAAGACGTCATTGATTTGGATTCGATCTAAAGCCTTTGTCAGATACCTATATAAATAAATGTTGGTTTATTGTACTTGATGGCCTTTTCTTTGTTTTGACTTAGTACAAATACGGCGTCTACGCAAGATCTTCCGGATCTGAATCCTTGTGGTTCATCTGATAAAGTTGTTAGTTTATTGATTTTGTTGATTGGGACTTTCGTGGTAAACTTAAGTGCGGTGTTTAGTAGATTTCATCATCATCATCAATCACCCAATCGCGTCCACTGCTGGACATAGGCCTCCCTCAGTTCTTTCCAGTGTTCTCCACACTGGGCCGCTTGTAGCCAGTTTAGTAGATTTATACCTCTATAATTGTTGGGGTCTTCTTTATCTCCTTTTTTTAACATTGGTATCATTATGCTATTTTTCCATGCGTCTGGTATCTTGCAGGACAATATTAGTTGTTGTAGATGTTTTATTATGTCTAGGGTTGTTTTTTCTCCTCCAAAATTTTTATTAATTGTCCAAATTTCAAAAATGAGTCACTAATTTTGACGACCTTTTAGCAGACTTTTATTTTTTTACATTTTTTAGTAAATTTATAAGATCTATAACAAAATTTAGAACTTTCAAGCGTTTTCAGTTTTGAGCACTAATGGGTTAATAGCAAATTAATATTATTGTCAAAAACAAGGCAAAAAATAACAATTTTAACTGATAATGTATTTTCCATTTATTTAGAGAAATATGCATAGTGCAAAATATTTACTGATAAACTAATAACAATAATACCAACAATTTTTCTTAATGAGAAAACGAAAACATATTACTTAAGAGTGTAATGAAGAATTAAATCCATACTCATAATCACTGTCATCAGTATCTTTATTAGTATTAACTATGATGACTAGGTTATTTACTTCGATGCAATTTTCAAGCATCCAATATTTTTCTATTGAGATTTCACATTTCCGCACACTTTTTTTCCAGTAATTAAATTAACAATATTAACAGTATTCAATGCTTCTTGTCATGTTTCGAAAACTGCTTCGTCACTATACCCGGTACATCAAATATAATTATCAGTAAGTAAGTTATAGTATTTATTTCATATTCCCCATATAGGTATGTTTAATAGAATTGAGTTTACAACGGTAACGAAGAATTCCTTAGTAATTCCTTAGAAGTATAAAAACGAATTCCAGCTTATAAAAATCCTGAGAAAATAAAAGATTTTTATTCGGTATTTCACTATTTCACATATTTGTAATAAAACTATTTCACAAATATCTCCATATTCATGTTACCATAATAATCAGCGTATTACGAATTAAATAAAGTACAAGATCTGTTTCTTAATAAAACCATTTTTTTGACCCGCTATTATAAAATATGTTTCTTTTCATCATTATCGGTGTATTTTATGGATTTTATACTCTTGGCTAAAGTATGTTTATTGACGTTGCAATTTCTACTTCGGAAATCGTTCTCAAAATACAAACATTAGTAAATTAAACAAATTTTATTTTTTTTTGTTACTTAACGAAAAATTCTTTTAATAATTTTATTTTATCTGACTCATTTATATTGACATATAGAATATACATTTTAAACTAGACGACTTTAAAATGATATTGAGAGTATTGTTGAGTTGCGGTCCTGGGACGACGTTACTTAAAAGATAGTTCATTCGATTACATGAAATCAACTTTAACTTGAGAATAACCGTCAGAAAAAATTATAGCATGTAATTCATCTTTTAAAAGATAAACACATGCCATGATAACAGTAACATTCTCCTGTCAGTGATTCCATAGTAAATTATGGGGGAAAAAACCAGAAAAAAAACCTCATAATACTATCCCGACATGGTAAGTATTTGGTTGTGCATTTAATTTACCTTCAATAAACACCAAATTCTGATTTTATATGTTTGTTATTTAAAAAACATAAATGATGTATCCTCTATATGTTACTTACTTACCAATGCTGGTATTTTCCTTTTAATAACCTCCTCTTTCAATATAGGTACAAAGATCCTACTACATTTGCCGAGGAATTTGCTACACAATTGGTGTGATTCAGCATAATTAGAATTGATGTTCACTTTTTCTACCATTTAATAGCCTTGATGTTTAATCTAAATAAAACTGATCGCATTCACAAGGTATTTTATCAATGCAATTCTTTTGTCTTTCTTGTTCATTGTTAGGTTTCATTTTAGATAAAATAGATGTAGATCAAAAACTACACAAAAAAGCCTTGAAATTATTATTTCCACCATAGAAAAAACCCAGTAACTTCTGCTCAATTACAAACACACACACACACACACACACACATATATATATATATATATATATATATATATATATATATATATATATACCAGATTTAGAACAAACAACAACTTAGACAAATATATTCAAAACAACAAGAGCCAGAAAAAGCACTTACACAGTGACAGTGGTGTATACAAACCCAAATGTGGCGACTGCCCAAAAACTTACATTGGTCAAATTGGTACAAACTTTAACAAACGTATGGAAGAACATAAAAGGGCTTTCAATTATAGGAAAACAAATTCTTCATACGCACTTCACCTTCTAGATAATAATCTTTCTTTAAATGATGTATTTCAAATTATTCATATATATATAATAAAGGCCTTAAGCTAACTGTATTATAATCTATTGAAATTAACAAATTAAAAAACACAGACATATTTCTGAATATCCAGCTTGAGACAAATAGTTCTCCACTCCTCAACCTATTTCGTTTTAAAAAAATCCACAAGGAAAAATTCCTGTAGCTGGCTGTATACCACGTATAACAAAAAGAGGTTAATCTTTGTAAATGGGTATATTTATTTAAAAAACCCTTAAAAGGGCCACATCAATAGAACAAACGTTTTCGGACTACACAGTCCATCATCAGGTTATTAAAATCGAAAATGCTAGGTCATAATGCCTGAGCCACCAAAATATTAGGGTAAAAACCCTTTAAATTACATTTAGTTATGAAATGTTGTACATTGTGTTATAAAATAACTGTGATGTTCTATATTAAATTAAATTTGACCAAAGGTAACACATGGCTCAAATGGGTTCCAGAGCCGGGTGAGAGACAACCTCTGCACTCGGAGAACAACAGTTCCACGTTGTTCTCCGAGTGCAGAGGTTGTCTCTCACCCGGCTCTGGAACCCATTTGAGCCATGTGTTACCTTTGGTCAAATTTAATTTAATATAGAACATCACAGTTATTTTATAACACAATGTACAACATTTCATAACTAAATGTAATTTAAAGGGTTTTTACCCTAATATTTTGGTGGCTCTGGCATTATGACCTAGCATTTTCGATTTTAATAACCTGATGATGGACTGTGTAGTCCGAAAACGTTTGTTCTATTGATGTGGCCCTTTTAAGGGTTTTTTTTAAATAAATATACCCATTTACAAAGATTAACCTCTTTTTTTTTTTTTTTTTATTTCGTTTTAAAGACTTTAAATTTTAAACAAATCCAAAAATAGATCACTTGATAAAGGCAGTCTGTCGAAACAGCTGTAGTTATAAAATGTTATATTAAATTTTGTGGAAGTTTTGAAAAAAAATTTAGTATTTTATTGAAATGTTAAATAAATTATCCATTTATTAAAAATAATTTAGTGAGCTCTAAAAGAAAAAACAATAAAGTTTCAATATTGCAATCTACTATTGCACATGCACCAAAACTTAAGGTATTACTTTTACAAATAACAGCTTTTGTTAAATGTTCAATCTCAAGTACAAAGAACGGACAATCCGTATTTATGTCTGCAGTAAATTTATCACACATAAATAGCCTCAGCAACCGTATTTATTTTCCTGTCACACGATCCTCTTCAGGATAAGGCATCCTCAAGCACATGGCCGATGAAAGTTGACGTTGTAGAAGGATTGGTTTTATCCAGAACAAGGAGGAGATTCGGCATATCCATTACAGTGGCGTTACTAACTATGTCGAAGTAATATTTTCTAGTATGAGTAAGTAATATAAGGTCAAGTAAAAGTTTATGATATGTGAATGCATCATATAACTTGAGAATAGTTCAATAAAATTATGTACTTTTATAACTTTATTATTTATCTTTGGATAACACCAAAATCACTCGTTTCAGTAAAAACATTCAGCATCTTCATCAGTGAGTTTAACATGTACTTGATAGTTACAATAATTTTTTTCTTTCCCTTAGCATCTTTGGAAGGACAAATTATTTTTTTAATATATTCTTTTACTGTCTTCGTGTTTATCATCCTTTATTATTTTTCATTATTTCTTTCGTCTCCTTCGTGTTTATTTTAAGTTTTAATTCTAGCTTATATGGGCTAGATGTTTTTTTTTGTGTGTGTTTTGGCTTGGACAATTGTCATTCAGCCAGTCTCAAACAAGATACGTTTATTAATGTAGTGTGTGTGTGTGTGTGTGTGTGTGTGTGTGTGTGTGTGTGTTTGTGTGTGTAGAGTAATTGTCTTGATACTTAGCCAAGTCGACGTTATTGTCTTTGCTAAGAGAGGCTAATTGTATCCGAACGTCTGCGGTCCCTTCGGTAAGTACCGATCACACAAAGATAGAAATTATTTTCATTTATTAATTTTTTTAATAAACGAAAATTTCCACCCAGGTGAGATTCGAACTCACGACCTTTATGTTTAAAGGCAGGCGCTCTTACCACTGAGCCACAGAGGGGGTTAGGCTAGATGTTATTACAGCTGTTTTACCTTTTTTTGATTACCTGGAGGACGAGGGCCTTAAGGGCTGTGTGCTCCAAATGAAGTTGTTGCTATATTGTCTGCAGAGGAATCTTTGAAAATCGTTACCGGTATGAAACTTTGCATTGAAAATTAAAACAATTGCCTTATCTTGACTTGGCTAATGCTAAGCAGTTGAAGTTAAAGCAATTTTCTTATCTTCACTTGTTAGACCTATACTGTTATTCTTCAAATTTCTTTTAGTCGTATCAAATGGTCCAACATCTCGATCTGTGAATATATTGGAATCGTAAGGAAATCAAATTTTGTTGGTGTTGCAGCTTGAAATAATTTTATCAGTGCTGTTAAGTGACCCCTAAGCCAATAGCCTAAAAGATTATATTTTGTGTTTGCGGGGACTATTCCCCAGACCATGCCAGACCATTTAAGTTACCTGAAATGAAAAAGGGACTAAATATTTTTTCGCTTATTATTACAATAAAACTTTTTTCGCCTATTCCAGTACATTACTGGAATGAGGTAACCGAGAGTAATTTGAAACATTTCACTGTTTTTGTGCAAGGGTTAAATATAAATAAAAATATTTTAGGTATGCATGTTAACCAGCCTATTGATTTTTTTTACTGTTTGTGGATGACGATTTCATGCATTTGATGGTACAAGAAACCAATAAATACGCTTGACAAAAGGCAGACAGAGCCAATTTACTTCAAGGTCGGATTTGGCAATGGATGGATACTACTACTGATGAACTAAAAATATTTTTGGGTATACAGATTTGGATGGAATTAGTTCAGATGTCTAGTGTGCTATCTTTCGTTAGTTAATGTCCAGAAACCGATTTGAGCTCCTCTTGATCCACTGGCATTTTTTTAATAATGAAAGAACAGATACTTTACAGAGGCTTTATAAAATCAAACCCCTTTCTAAATTATATCAGTTAAACATTTCAAAACGCAGTAACTCCTTTACGTCATATTTGTGTAGACGAAACCCTCGTGCCTTTTCGAAGACGTCTCAGTTTTCTACAATATATAAAAAACAACAGACACAAGTTTGGGGTAAAAGTTTTCAAACTTTGACTTGAACAAGGTTACACGTATGATTTTGCATTGTGAGACAAAAACAATACTACTTCTGACAGCTTACCAACATCGATTGTTATAGGGCTTTATAAAAATTTATTAAAAATAGTGGTCGAACCATATTTGTTGATAACTATTATACCATTATCTTGCTCACAGATTGCTGAATAGACAAACTCATTTGGTCGACACCTCAAGAAAAAATCGGAGGGAATCCCAAAAGACATAGTTTAAAAATAATTAAAAAAGTTATTGCCAAGGGAAGTGATTCTAGTGTAGTGAAACAGCTATTAGAGAATATAACCAAAACAAAAGTTATATTGATCTCTTTGATCAACTAAAAGCCTACTCTTCTTGCCTCAGACGTAGCCTAAAGTGGTAACGCAAATTGGCAATAGAAATTCTTCGAGGTTTAACTACCGTAAACGCGTTTATACCATAAAAACAGGTTACTGGTAAAAATATCACAATGACCCAATTTAGAGAAGGTATTGTGCCAAACACTTGATAAATATAACCTCAAGAGAAAATCATGCATTGGTATAAAGCCATCACATTCAGGAAGTAAACACTACTAGTAGACGTAGATGCTCAAATTGCTACAAGGACTTTTATTTTTTATTTTATTGTTGGAATACAAATTTTGTGTTTATAAATCTAAGCGAATATATTTTATTTTATATATTTAAAAATTTATTTTGTTTAGTTTTTAAATAAAATAATATTTTGTTGTCTAAATTCGTTGATATTTTAGTTACATAACAGGCTACATTTTACAATAGTAAAAAGAATTCTTCTTGTGGTGCCTATCCGTTACGGATGTTGGCTACTAGCATGGCAATTCTAACTTTATTGACCGCAGCTCGAAAGAGTCCTGAAGTGGTCAAGATAAACCGTGTTTGTAAGTTCTGGTAAGATATTCTTCTTCTTCCTGGTTCCCTCTTTCCGTAGACCTTCCTCTATAATATAAGTAGACGAGTCAAGTTAGTAGAAAATAAGCGTTTTTTCGTCACAAGTGTATAGACGGGTTTGACAGTTGAAATGGATAGTATGAGATATTACAAAAAGACTCTCATCTAGGGATTCATGAATTTTTTAGTGGAACTATTTTTAAATAAACAATTAAGACGTCAATATCATTATTTTGCTCATAACTTATAAACTTGTCAATTTAGAGATTTGACGTCCACAGACGAGAAAGAAAAGATAAGATAAGTTGAGAAAGAAAAAATACACAAAATGAGATATACTAAATTAAAATTGCTTAATAAACAAAAAAGTTATTGCATAATAACCAAGCAAAACGGCTGTTTTTGATTATTGTTAATAACTCTTTTAGTAATCAATAAAATTTATTTAAATGTATCTGAACTTAAAGATCTTATCGTGCTCGAAGTGTGTGCGAAAGATAGGCTAGATCCGTCAAATAGTTTTTGCACAATTTAATTCGTTTATAATTTTTTTTGAAAAATGCACAAATTTCTAAGGCCGGTCCAGATAATTTGACTGAATGGATCTTAATAATCCGGGGCTTATTTTCTTCGATGAGACATATATTAATATCCTGTGGAAAAAAAAGTTAAAAAAAATTACGTTTATGTACACAAAATGATTTATTAATATATAGCACTTTTTAAGTTTATAAACATTTACAATAACTCCGTACTTTTTAGATTAAATTAAATGGCAATAAAATATTCGGAAGGCGGATTAAAAAACACAACTTTAAAAAAAAAAAAGGTCCTGCGACCATTAGGAGCCGAGTTAGTCCTTTTTTGTAAAAAAATCACTGTTACGTCAATTAACAACATTAAGGGCTTTTACCAATTACTAAATAACCAATCTTTTAGAAGAAAAGTCAAAGTTATTCACAAAATGTTTAGCAAAAAAAATAATTGAAAATTGTTTAAACAGGAGTGTTGTAAACGAAGAGTACTTTGCGTTCCGACTAGAATGGAAGGAGTGGGGATTGCCGATTGCACACAAGCCGCGCTCTCCAAAAAAGTCGAGCGCACGGTTTCAAAATAGAGTGCTTGAAAAAAAATGACATATCTCGGGTTCTAGTGGACCAAATTTGTTCTTTTTTTTTAAACTGGGGTACAACGTTAAAATAATAACATTTAACGTACTTTCATTGCAAAATTATTCAAAACAAAGCAGCTAATGACTACGGAATGTACAAACTTTTTCTTAAGTCGTCTTTTTATTGTTATTTTTCTAATTATTTATTTCAAATATGATTATAATAAATAAATGTTATAAGTAAATGAACATTTTGAATAATGTTTACTAAAAATTTATTAATGAAATAATAAATTAATTTTATGTTATTACAGAAGTTGAAATTTTAAATATTAACTTTCATTGGTTAACTTTCAAAAATTATACATTATATTGTATACATTTAAAGAAGTGTACTCACATTTTTGAAATAAATGTTTAAAATCTTTATTAGTACAATAAATATCATGTTTTAAAATATTTAGTAGTAGTAAAGAAATATTTAATAATTTTTCCATATAAATAATATTATAGTTTCATTTTCACGTAAACTTATAATAATAGTAAAATAATATTATATTAAAAGTTAACCGTATATTATTCAGACAACGTGGTACAACCATGTGTTTATATTAATATATATCACAACACGTAGTTTTTTTTAATATTCAGATGAATTTTACTTACCTATAATTATTTGTAACAATTATTAAATACAACAAAACACTAAATATTTCAACACAACAAACGGGTTGTATAGTCGCAGGAAAATGAGTTGTAACTTAAACGGCCTAACAGCATCTGCTTTCCACGTGCGCTCGACTTTTTTTAGAGCGCGGCTTGAGTGCAATCGGCAATCCCCAGTCCTTTCATTTGAGTCGGAACGCAAAGTACTCTTGGTTTACAACACTCCTGTATAATCAATTTTCAATTATTTTGTTTGCTAAATATTTTGTTAAAAACTTTGACTTTTCTTCTAAAAGATTGGTTAATTTCAGCACTTAATGTTGTTAATTGACGTAACAGTGATTTAAAAAAAAAAAGACTAACTCGGCTCCTAATGGTCGCAGGACCTTTTTCTTTTTTTTTTAAGTTGTGTTTTTTAACCAGCCTTCCGAATATTTTATTGCCATTTAATTTAAACTAAATAGTAGGAGTTATTGTAAATGTTTATAAACTTAAAAAAGTGCTATTTATTGTTAAATCATTTTGTGTACATAAACGTAATTTCTTTTAACTTTTTTTTCCATAGGATATTAATATATGTCTCAACAAAGAAAATAAGCCCCGGATTATTAAGATCCATTCAGTCAAATTATCTGGACCGGCCTTAGAAATTTGTGCATTTTTCAAAAAATCTTATAAACAAATTAAATTGTGCAAAAACTATTCGACGGCTCTAGCCTATCTTTCGCACACACTTCGAACACGATAAGGTCTTTAAGTTCAGATACATTTAAATAAATTTTATTGATTAATAAAAGAGTAATTAACAATAATCGAAAACAGTGGTTTTGCTTGGTTATTATTCAATAACTTTTTTATTTATTAACCGATTTTAATTTAGTATATCTCATTTTGTGTATTTTTGTTTTCTCAACAACTTATCTGTGGACGTCACATCTTTAAATAGACAAGTTTATAAGTTATGAGCAAAATAATGATATTGACGTTTTAATTGTTTATTTAAAAATATTTCCACTAAAAAATTCATGAATCCCTAGATGAGAGTATTTTTGTAATATCTCATACTACTTATTTAAACTGTCAAACCCGTCTATACACTTGTGATGAGTAAAAACCTAACTTGATTGGCCTAAAGTTGCAGCAGGTAATATCTATGATTGTTTCGCATTACATATCCAAGATATTCTAGCTTGCGCTATTTCAATATGGATATAATTTCACATGTTTTATCCATACGATATAGAACCTCAATGTTTGTTATTCGGTCTACCCAGGAGATTCTTAGTACCCACACCACATCTCAAACGCCTCGAGTTTTCCCATGGATGCCTCGGTTAGTGTTCATGATTCAACCTCATAGAGCAGCACTGTAAAAAGAATAAAATACATAAACAAAAATATTATGGTATGATATTGTGACATTCAACTCTTAATCAAATCGTATATATTCGAGTCCAGGACGTGGCCAACTAACTCAATTTGTTCATTGGGCCATCTACTGTTATTTCTCATAGCATTTCTACTCAAACGTGAAGCAATTCTGTGCAGTGCGGTTTGAAGTAAAACATTAAATATTAAAGTATGCGAGACATATGTATGCGGGGTAGCCTGTTCTGTTATATTCGTGCGAGGCACACTTGTCATACATGGAGATCAACGTGTTAACTTCGACGATAAGATAATATAAATGTAGTAATTATGGCATTAAAATATAGGAAGCATAATATATAAATATTCAGTATTTCTTAAGAAGTGTAACAGACAAAAAATATACAGGATGATTCATTTGAAATTAAAAAGTCCAATATGTTCCCAGAAAAACTCAAGATCTGACAACAGTGTCAATATCTCCATAATATCGGCCGCATAACAAGACCACCAAAAATACTACTTAGCCACCAAAATCTATAAAAATCGTACAAGCTATTTGCGAGATAATTATTGCATTCTATATTTAAAACTCACGCTGAAGTTTGAGGAAAAAAACAAAAGCATTATTCTAGAATTCCCTATGTTTTTAACAGTTTTATAGATGCTTTTGAACTGATTTTAAGTCGTGACATTCCAACTCCCAAATCAATCTTCTTTTGCTCGACATGCTCGACATCAAATAGACATGATTACCCAGGTTTAGGGCGGCTGCCCTATTTTCCTTCAGTTTTTATTACTTAAGAACAAAAAAAAAACAAAATCTCAAGAATTTAGTCTCAAATTTCAAAATCAATTAGTTTATTTTCAAAAAAATCAATATTTTCTGAGGGATATAGGCGATGGAGTCTCAAAAACTTTAACTAATCTTTATGAAGCCAAAGCATACGACGATTTTAGACTTTACTATCAAAAAAATAAAATGTGTGTTGCATGATGTAAATCTTCTTCTTCTTCTTCTTCTTCTTCTACTTTTTGTATATCTTCCGATCTGTTTAATTTTGAAGCTGCCTCTGGTTAATTTCTTGGGAGGTAGATTGCCAACTATCCCTCCATCTTTTAGGTGGTCTTCCGGGGGGTCTTGAACCGGGCGGATTGTTTTCTAGGGCAATTTTTGGGAGTCTATTCTCATCCATTCGTCTTACATGGTTGTACCACATCCTCTTGCGCTGCCTTTCCCATCTTACAATATCTTGAATTTTGCACTGCTCTCTAATGTTTGTATTTCTCGCTCTGTCTCTTCTTGTTTTCCCCATTATTGTTCTTAGGGTTTTCATTTCGGCAACCCTTAGCATCTGTTTCGTTTTGTTAGTATCTTCGCGCACTTCTATGCCATATGTCATGATAGGTCGTATGCAAGTCTTATAGATTCTAATTTTACTATCTGTGGGCATATACGGATTTGACCAGACTATCTCCCGCAGACATCCTGACAGTGCAGATGCTTTGTTGATCTGACTCCTCAGGTCCTTTACTGGGTCGTGTGTGCTTGATATATCTATGCCCAGATATCTGAATTGCATCACCTGTTCTATGGGGTTGTCCTCAACCACTAACTTACATCTGAGCGGATCTTCTGCTATTGTCATACATTTAGTTTTGTTGGTAGAGATGTTCATATTTAGTAGTCGGCTTGTTTGAAAGAACTGAAAGAGCTGCCTTTGGAGATCATCTTCTGATTCGGCAATAATTACTGCATCGTCTGCGTAATACACCATACCAATTCTTTTGTTGCCCATTCTATATCCGAGATTAAGAGATGTTACTTTGTTGATCATTTTGCCCATGAGAAGATTAAACAAGAAGGGGCTTAAACTGTCGCCTTGTCTAATTTCTCCTTGTCTAATGATGGAAATCAAATGTTTTAATATCTTAAGAGTTCCTGTAGTGTAAACGGAGTGTTTAAGAGAGTAGAGTCAAATTTGAAAGATTGGGAAGGATACTTTACCGGAGAATTTGTTTCTTTGGACGCATTCTTGTTTTGAAACCGTTAATAGAAATTATCGGCAATTACAGTAACGATATCTTGATCATCGGTTAATAAATTACTTTAGTGTAAAAGAGCTGAAATTCTTGTGTGCGTTTTTTCCCCGCATTTGATTAATTTTCTTCCAGAATGAGAGAAGGGGCAGTATTATGAGTTAAA